>JAPYZI010005008.1:0-11604 GCA_030523105.1 Ophioninae sp. A BG-2022a
AAGAAAGAGGAGAGGAAAAGAGGGCGGGGGGGGCCGGGGGGGGCGGGGGGGGGGGGGGGGGGGGGGGGGAGTGAGATTGCACTATCGCAAATCCCGACAAATCGGCCGATACTGTACTTCCCATCGACGAAAACTTTTAGCCCGATTTCGCGATTTAATTAATCATTGATTTATCTGCTATATGCTTGGATGGCTGATTTTTCGATTGGTTTTTTTTTATCACTCGAAAGCTCATTTTATTTTCGTAAAATTATTATTTTACGAATATTATTATTATTATTATTATTATTATTATTACACAAAATAAATGATAAACAAAGCACCATTTCGTGGGAGCATTATTTTCATAAAATTGAAAAATTTCACTATGATATTTATTTCTTTAAAATCATAATTGGGAAGATTGTAATTATTTTTCTAAAAGAAGTTACAGAAATGTTGTTTAAACCGAGATTTTCTCATGAAGGAAACGTTTCAATGGCAAAAGAAGAGAACCCGCTTCTGCTCTGATGAATACTGAAGAGACCGATGCTTGATTTTTTCCGAAAAACTAAAAACCCGCCGAGAAAGATGATTTTGAAAAATTACGGGCTTACGTAAATCTTCGAAGTGTCTGTAAATCTTATTCTAAATTGGCAGATTCGCGTAACGTGTTCCGTTCTACGTACGACCTCGTTTTTTTTTTTTCGTACTCACTTTCCCAGCGTCCCATCTTCATTTTTTGCTCGTATTCGCTACTTTATCGGCGTTTATCCCTCTCTTCTTGGGTGTTTTTTGCCGGCTGGTAGGTCTAAATTGCACAGCGTCATTTCCGTCGATTCCACGCGTCTTTTTGGTGCCTGTGGATATTATTTACGTTTCTTACACACAAGCACACATACAGATGTACATATATATATATATGGACGCGGATGGACATCTCCAAAGAACTTCACGTGGCAGTCGCGAAATCCCGAAGAGCCACGGAGGGCGCGAGTTCTCTCGCAAAAATGTTCAACCTGGTATAAATCTGATTTTAATGAACGCGTCGTTACGGGGGCCCCTGCTCTGAATTATAATCTCGTCGATTAATCGCAAGTACGGGACGAGTGTGCGAATCGTATAGACGCATGCGCTGAGTAGTATATTCCCTTGTTTGAAGGGGAACACACGCACATCGAAGAACCAACCGAACTCATTTCTGAGCTTTTTACATTGACGATAAACCTTCGACAACCGCATCTCTCCGATCAACTTGAATTTTTGCACGGACGTGCCTTCTAATATTCTAAGAGTATCCCTAAAAGGATTTTTAGCGACTAGCTATAGCTGTCGAAATATCGAATTTTGAATTTTTGATTCCTTCATCAAATTGGATTCCAATGAGGATTCCTTCGTCAAATTGGATCCCAATGAGGATTCCTTCGTCAAATTGGATCCCAATAAGGATTCCTTCGTCAAATTGGATCCCAATGAGGATTCCTTCATCAAATTGGATCCCAATGAGGATTCCTTCATCAAATTTCATCCCAATGAAGATTCCTTCATCAAATTTCATCCCAATGAAGATTCCTTCATCAAATTTCATCCCAATGAAGAATCCTTCATCAAATTGGATCCCAGTGAGGATTCCGTCATCAAATTGGCTCCCAATGAGGATTCCTTCATCAAATTGGATCCCAATGAGGATTCCTTCATCAAATTGGATCCCAATAAGGATTCCTTCGTCAAATTGGATCCCAATAAGGATTCCTTCATCAAATTGGCTCCCAATGAGGATTCCTTCATCAAATTTCATCCCAATGAAGATTCCTTCATCAAATTTCATCCCAATGAAGATTCCTTCATCAAATTGGATCCCAGTGAGGATTCCGTCATCAAATTGGCTCCCAATGAGGATTCCGTCATCAAATTGGCTCCCAATGAGGATTCCTTCATCAAATTGGATCCCAATGAGGATTCCTTCATCAAATTGGATTCCAATAAGGATTCCTTCATCAAATTGAATCCCAATGAGTAATCCTCCATTGGAATTGCTATCCACTCCAAAAAACGGATTGTCGGGAAGAGAAATGAAGTAAAAATGGCTGAAATGATCGGGGCTGATCGGTCTGGAAGAGCCCGTGTGTATCTGGATGACTGACTCGAAGCAGCACAAGCCGAGTGTATAATCGGGGAATATAGAATGGAATAGGTGCATATACATGTACGATTCCGCACGATTACATTTACAAACAGTTACAGCCATTAGCGAGCACGCGAAACCTCGGGGCACTAATTTAATCCGGACACGTAATTGCGCGAGAGATTCCGTAATGGCCCCCTCGCGCGTTCTCCTCCGTCTCTCGTAGCTCTAACCCGAGTTCTGTGTCCTTCTCGTAATTTGTTTTGTCTCTGCGCCCCGTCTTCTCATTCTCCAAACCTCTTCGCTTTCCAAACCAAAAAATTATTCTCTCAAACCCCTGAAATTTCGATGTTTCGATCATCGTCGACTGAAATCGACTTTTCAATTCAGCAGCCATTTTCACTCATCGTTTCCTTCGACCACCCTTCGAAAAACTTATCCTAATCCCTTATCGGTCATTCGCAACTGATTTTTATTAATTCCAAGCATTTTGGATTTTCAATTCCAGTCCACTTCCCAAAAAGTAGGTTAGTAAGCTTCTGCTATTATGAAACCCAAAGATTTCAGAAGGAACACCATGAAATTCAAAAATTTCAAAATTCTGAAAGAACCCCATAAACATTTATTCAATTTTCATTCGATCGGAATTTTTCGTGTCAACAAAGATATCATATTGGGAAAACCATCCAATCTGAACTCTTCATAAATACAAATTAAACATTGTTTAAACGAAAGAAGAAAAATATCAAAAATAAATACAAATTAAACAAATACAAATTAAACATTGTTTAAATAAAACTAAAATATCGAAGCTCGAAGTCGCTACTGTTTTCAAATGATCGGAAACTTGATGCCCCCTGTAGACTCGACTCATGCATCAGTTATATACATCGGTTAATTTATCAAACAATTTTTTTTTCCCCGACTGTTGATCATTCACTCGCGGCAAAAGGGCGAGGGAATGAAAGGAAACCATGAGAGGAATCAGGGGGGGGGGGAGGTATAAAGGGAGAGAGGTAATGAGAGAGCGGGGAAGATAAAAAGAGAGGGAGAGGTGTACAGGGAATTCGCAGGGGGTCTAATCGCCGCGAAATAATTCCGTTTTACTTACTTAACGGTGACCCGAGAGGGCGCGCCCCCCCGTGACAGCTGCCTCGTTCACATTAGTCAAGTTTATACCCGGCCCGTGGTTACTCCGCAGCCCCACCGTACGACCATCAGACCAAACGAGAGCGAAAGAGATAGAACTGGCTCGACCGTTGACGTCGTAAAGTCCCTTATTCGCGTACGACCGCGCAGTTCGTCCCTGGAATTTTCTGTACCTTTCCACGTATGGGACATTCCGTAACAGGTGGCTCGTTTTGTCATTTTACGAATCGCATCGATGGATCTTAAAAAATCACCGAAAATCTTGAATATTCGAGGGATTTTCGTTCTTGGAATATATTTGGATTATTATATTGATGTATATGTTTAAATTATCGTGAAAATTCGAGAAATCATCATTCTTGAAATATATATGAATTATTTACGAATTTTTTATTCGGTAGTTTAGTATTTATAAACATCTGAAGATTTGAAACAGGTTGAAAAAGTAACCGCTGATACCTCGTTCAGTCACGAGCCAAAATCGTCGAGTTTTATTTAAATTATTAAAGAAATTTAAACAATTCATATTTCTTAATGTTGTTTGATTGTCAAATCCACTGTCCCTTACGATTAAACATCTGAAACTTGATTCAAACTCGTAAATTAACAACTACCCATTTTCAAGCCCACAGCGTCTATTTTTCCGGGCAGTTGAATTGGATCGACGAAATTGGGATTTCAGACTGCGGTTGTAAATTGTATTGTGAAATTTATGATTTTTCGTAATCTGCGATCGAAGTTTTACCGTAGGGCCTTAATTACGCGTGCATGTGTTAGCTCATGCTTACGTAGAGATAGTTAGAACGTACGAGTGTCCGAACGAGAAAGGACTGGAGATCAGCCATTTGGCAGTAACACTCCTCCGCAAACCCTTGTACCCTGCCCAAGAACTAAACGAGAGTGGTAGTCCGTTTTAACGCGCGATCCCCGAGGGACTACCGTACGCCATTCTCCTCTTTCCCTCACGCACGCAGGAGACACATACACGCTGGAAACACCGAAGTGGGAAAAAAAAGAAACGAATAATTCGTGCTACGACCGCACCCAGTGAAAAAAACCGCAGTACCGAGGAAATTAGTGAATAACGCCAAAGCATTTCGAAGACTCTTCCCCCCTCTCCTCTCCTTTCAGTATATATTGTAAAAAGGATCGTAGAATACGAAACTAATTAAGTAAAAACGACTCTTTTGACGTTTTCGTCCAGCAATTCGACGGATGTTTCACCAAACTGCTTTGCAGACGTTAAAAACATTTGGATGGTGCAAATTGACGATTGAAACGTATTCAAAAGCAAACGTATTCGTTTTTTCATGTTTCTTAAGACTTTTATGAATAAATAATTAATTAGATACTCAATTTAGCGAAGTGCTTATCGAATTTGTCGATATTTCGAAGGACAGCTTCTGAAATGGAAATTTTCAGACATGATTGGAAAGACGACTTTAGCGGCCATTGGGTCGACGAGATCTCTCGGGGAAGGGTCGCCCTTTGGCTCGACGGAGTGATACGATAGGGGAAATAAAATCGCATCGTCATTGCGTTCCTTGCATCCCCAAAGGATCAGAGGCTTCGACGAAACGCCCTCTTCGTAGCTGGGATCCAATGACGAAGCTTGCACGTACAACCCCAATAGGGATACTTTATTCACTCTTTCTGGGGTGCTACAATTTCATCTACGATTAATACCTAACTTTCTTCAATCGAATATAGCGTTTGACTGATAATCCTCGATCTTTTATCTCATCATCAATGGCAGTCTATTAGCCTCGATTGAATCATCATCACCGGGGTTGCTAGCTTTATGGATATCAGGAAAACAGGTTTTTTGCTTCTGACTTTGCACTGACGGATTATCCCATCGCATCGTCAAACGATCTTGCTCTTCCGGTAGAAAAAGATCATCAGGATTGAATAATCGAAACCAGCTAAAAGACAAAAATGGATTAACCGGATATCAATCTTCATTTGGACAAAAGGGACTTCCAATGGAACGTCTTTGATCAGAGACAGAGACGACGCGGTTGTTTCAATCCCAATGAAACTTTTCACTTCCCAATTCAAGTTTTCATTAAAACGTTCCATCATTTACAAAATCCATCAAGCTTTTCAAAATGGCAGTCGAGACAACGGAAAATCAATTGGAATCAATATATTCTTGGATGAAAAATGGAGGGAAGAAATTGGAAAACGAAAAATGACGTTTTTTTGGTTGGGTTTGGAAGCTGGCAACTGGAAGGTGGAATTGGAAGATTGGACCGGAAGTTGAGAGGGAGTTATGGTCTAGAATTGGGGAAGGATCGCGTCTAACGGTTGGCCTATGCAGAAGGAACAGAGACGCAGAAAAGGCAAGGATAAGAGGAGCAGGAGCAGGCAGAAGGCCTCGAGGGAATGGGGTTGGGGGTGCGTAGCACGGACTGGTACTAGTCGCAGCGACGACTGAGGGTGATATATTCGGAAAGCAGGGCGACGCTCGGTCGTGAACGCCGAAGCCCCTTTCCACCGCGCCACCAACACGACCCGGTATCAGAGTTTGATATACAACCCCTGTTAGGGTTGTAGCTTCGTCATACGGTGGAAGCCACCCCTCGGCACTTTCTTCCGCTTTCTTTCCACCTTCTCTTTCCCTCTTTCTCTTTCTCTTTCTTTCTTTGATACCTGTCGTTGGTTTTTTCTCTTCCTTTTTTGTCTTTATTCATTTGGGCACTTTTGTTTCTTCGCGGCACTGCAGTGTGAGGCACGAGAACTCCGAGTCGTAAATCCTCGGTATATTAATTTCAGATATCTCTCTCCCTCTCTTGTAACCCCCCGTCGAATCATTTTTCATCCCCCTTTATTTTCTGGTAGTCGAGTGGACTCGAGTCCCGTTGAGGTTTTGTACGTTTTTCTGACCATTTATTTATTTGCCTCCGTTCTAATTTCGAAATTTGCGGTAGGAGTTTTTTTTTCTCATATTTTTTTCTTATCTTCGTACTTTTTTCTCGTTTTTTCCTTATCTTTGAGATTTTTTCTTATTTTCGTTTTATGTTTGGGCTTTTTTTTTTCTTGTTTTCTTCTTATCTCTGTGCTTTTTTTCTTATCTTCCGCTTATCTTTGTATTTTTATTTTTACTTTCTCCTTATCTCTGGGCTTTTATCTTATCATCTTTTTCTATCTCTGAACTTTTTTCTTATAATTTCCTTATCTCCGTGCTTTTTTCGTCTCCTCCTTATCCGTTTCAGCTGCAATTTGCCCGCATGTTTTTCAATAGCTCCGGTCAGGTGGTTTCACGGTTTCGCGGCCGATCGAAACTGCGACAGAACGAGATCGCAAGGTGCTCGTACAGGTCCGATTTTTCTGTAGTCTCCTGAGAACTCTGTTCGATCGTCATTAGCCAATAAAGTGTTACGCCCGGATCTATTAATTTCAATATTTAGACTCTTCCAGCGAATCAAAGAAAGGCCGAAAAAAAAAAATGAAAGAAAAATACTTAAAGGAACGTTTCCGTCGATTTACCGATTTCTATCTTTTCGTCCCTTTGATATACGTCTGCATACATATATGTATATACGTATACGTACTTTTTTCTTCATTTCTTACATCTTCGCAGCTAAAGACCTCTCGTAACGAGTATTTCATTTCATTCATTTTTCTCGGCTGTTTACGCTGCAATTATCAACCGCAGGTTTTATACATAACGTATGTACGGAGAGAGGAGCACGCATCGATATAAAAAAAAAAAAGTACACCGGTACGAAAAGTCCTTTTGTAAATAAGGCGCGTGAAGCGTTTAACACGCGAGAGTGCACGGAGGCCCCGAGCTTTTTTTTCCACCTGCCACATATGCGCGTTTTACGGAGCCTGGGCATTCTATAAAATATATATCTTTACGTCAAGACCAAACACGCCCGTTTAGCGGTCAATTCTCGTTACGTACGTGGCCCACGAGTATACCTGGTATTTAAACGTTTCTATTATCATTATTATTACTATTATGATTTTTATCTTTTTTTTTTCTCGTGAAAAACAACTTTCTCCAGAAAAATATGAGAAAAATTGATTATGGGGTGTTCATGGTGGAGAATCGTGAAGAATTACACTTTTTGTGTTATTATTATTATTTATTTATTTTATCTTGGAAATAAAATCATTCGAAGGCACGTGGCTTTAATTAGGATCATTTTTAGAAACGAATTATTTATTGATGATGAAATAAATTTGGCTCTGAATCGCTGTCGATGATTTTTCGGGATTCTTGTAAATTTTATGTCTCATTCCTGTTAATATTTCAATTTTCAAAGAACAAATATTGCCGAGGTACAATATATTTGGGTTTTGAAAAATTTGTTTTAGGAATGGAGGATGATTTAATATTAAAAGTAATTTTTTTGTTAACGAATGATTTTTGTATTAGTTATAATAATATTAATGTTAATTTTATTATAATAATAAGAATAGTGTGATATAATAATGAATTTTGGTATAATAAATATATTATGATACAATAATAAACATTATTATAGAGAATCATGACGAATGACACTTTTTGAGGTTATACGTCGTTATTCTTAATAATCATTGGGTTGTTTTTGTTGCTGTTTTTGTTACTGAAAAATCCTGTATAACGTCCAAAAATCGTTTTTCTCAAAAATCATCTTTCCGACTCGTAAAAATTTGAAATTTCGTCTTTGATTTTTGGAACACCCTGTATGATTTCTGATAATCGTTTTGGCCAAAAATCATCCCTTTGGGACGTCAGATCTTGTGATATCGTTATTGAAACACCCTGTATCACTTTCCAAGATCGTTTTGACAAAAAAAAAAAAACGATTTTGGTCTCGAAAAGTGTTCCTCGTATTTCTCATTAGCGTCTAGGGTGTCCAATTCTTGATTTATTTCCAGGATCGAGATCGTTCCTTTTCTCTCACCTTTCTTCCACCCCTCTCGCCTTATTTCACTCTTCCGCTCGTTTCGAAGTTTCTCCCTCTCGATCTTGTTCTCTCTTGTTAATTATATCGAGAAAAGAGGCAAAAAATATTGAAAGTGCTCGGTTAAACACACGATGGTGGCGGAGTACTCGCGCGAGGATCTCCGATGCACACACGTATCTCAAAATCGCTATCGCACAAGGGCTCGCCCGTGACTGTTTTTTTCCACCTGCTACCAATTTACGCTCGCTTCGATAAGAAAAAGCGCGCAAACGAGTACGTAAGATCAATACGCGAGAACGGTGCCCTTAATTTTTTTTTCTCCTTCATTTTTTATCCAGTTTCCAAAATAAAAAAATAAAAAACAAAAAAAAAACACAAATTGCATAGAAATTCGCCACCTAGTGGAAGAAGCTGATACTTTAGCAATGAAAATAATTTAATTTATAATTTAATAATAATTGTTTCAGAGTTATTTAATTGAATTCAATAAAAATTTAATATAATAATTTTGTTTAATGATTGAATTCAATTATCATTCCGTTATTCAATAGTAATTGAATGGAACAATTTTTTTAACGTCGTGTAATAATTTATTAATAGTTAACCAAAAGAATTTAATCAAATTTAATCAAATAATTCAATTCAACAATTATAATTCAATTCGAATCTTTTGAATAATTAAATAGCAATTTATTAAAATAATTTCATTAAATTTAATCAAATAATTCAATTGATCAATTATAATCTAATTCGTATTTTTTAAATAATTGAATTTGACAGTTCTTCAATTATTATTTCTTTTTTTTTTTTATACCAATGCACATCATGCGACCGTTTTCAAGCATTCTCGTCGATTTTTGATTTGTTTGGGTTTGATTTTCCCCTTTCCTCCAACTCTTCCTCTCGAGCGCCTCGTTCAATTATTTCTTTGAGGTATTTCCCGAATATCAATTATATCCTCAATTACGCTAATTAGGAATGCGCAATAATTAGAGTGCGATGAAGCGGCCGCGTTGCACGGTCCGCGAGAACGTCTCAAATTAATGGCTCCCGGAGTTTGGGATCGTCGGGCAGAGGAGACCCGTACAATATGTGCGATGTGCGATCTTATGCGAGTAGGAAGAGGCGCGGTTGTACTTATCGGCGCTACGCCTCGCTCTCTCTCTCTCTCTCTCTCTCTCTCTCTCTCTCTCTCTCTCTCTCTCCCTCGTAATCTCCATCGAGTATGCACCGAATATTTATCAGGTGTATCCTACGTGTTACGCGAACCATATAGGAGAAAAGAAAAGAGAAAAAAAAAAACAAGGGGGCGAAGGAAAAATGCATGAATATATAGTTGTGCTCGTGATCTGAGACATATTACCGGCTATAGTCCAAGTCCCATTATTTATGTACTCGTATTCACGTACGTATACAGAGGGTGAAAAAAAAAGAGTTTCCACACCTCCCAGGTATTTTTTAAACATTTTTTTTATTTGTATTGTTAATTTTTAACAACAATTTTCGAAAATGATTGTTGTCGAATAATTACAATAATGTAGAGCTCACATTTTTGTAATTTGTAATTTTGTAATTTGTAACAACAACTTTGAGAAAATAATTACAAACATTTTGAGTTAACAGTTACAACAATTTCAGGAAATTGTTATTACAGTATTACAATTACTGCATACAGTAATGCAGCAAACTTAATGCCGCAATAATTAATAACAATTTAATTGACAAAGATTTAATCCTAAATGAATTCTAAAAGAATTTATTGAATTAATAAGCAATAAATGTAATCGATAGATTTATAACTAAAACGACTACGATTTGACGAATACAAATTTTGATGACCTTGACCTTGACCTTGAGCAAGGTCATCAAACGTTTCGTCGAAAAATCTCGTGATTGGATTTAAAATGAAAAATAATAAAAAAAAAAATCGTTTTCAAATTTTGAAATATCGAAGTGATATTCGTGGGCTCCACTTTATCGAGAGTCACCCTGTATACTCGGATAACCGCGTACGTATATGTGCGAGGAGGTAAGAAAAAAAATCACGATACTGCTGATGAAAGCGTATTTCAACTGCAATTATCAATATACGGCGTACTTCTATTAGGGCAATTAAAATTAACATTTTATAAATATGGAATATAGCGCGCGACGACCGCGTCAATACGCTGACTTTTATTCTTCCCTCGTATACCTTAACGTTATACCTTAGACCGTAGCAAAAATTAGTCCATTCGTGTACAGGCGATACCGTGATATACCCCATTAAACGAGAAATATACTTGTATGCGTTTGTTAATTTAATCTCGAAAAAAAAAAAAAAAAATCATTCGAGGATACGAGATTTTTAATGGGGATAATTTTTAGAAACGAATTATTAATTGATAATCCAATTAATTTAGCTTTGAATCGCTGTCGACGATTTTTAATAATTATTGAAAATGTTAACTCGCATTCTCGTTAATATTTCGATTTGCCGAAAAAAAAATTGCCGAGATACATGAATATATATGTTTGAATTTAGAAAAACGAGTTTTTGGAAATGAGGGTGAATTAATAATAAAAGTAATATTTTTGGTTACGAATCATCTTTTTATTGATTATAATAATATTAATATTCTTTTTATTAGAATAATTGTATCGTAATGTTATAATGAATATTGTTATAATAATTATATTATAATGCAATAATTAATACTATTATAATATTAATACGAAATAACGCGATTTTCGTTGCCTCCTTGAAATTCTCGATTTTACGTCGATCAGGAAATAATTATTAACTCGAGTGAATCGTTTGATAATTTGATAATTGCATCGATTGATAAATTTAAATTTGTATCTGTATCGATTAAAAAAAATTGATTTATTCATTATTTATTACGTCCTCTCCATTTTTATAAATATTTATTATCACAATAATAATAACAATTATTATTATTATAAATCCATTCAATTCTATGAATAATTTAATTACTTTTACGAAAGTAAATTTGTATCGCTCGGAATCCATAAAAGTCGATAAAACAATAAATCATATTTGCACTTAAATTAACCATAAATAATGATTTCGTAAATTTCAACATTACGAAAATAAAAAAGAAGAAAAACGTTATGGACATTGAAAGTGAATTTTCGAACGCCCACCCTTTTCAACCCTTTTCTTTCTCCCTATCCATTCGTCGATTCCCACGACGAAGTTTCGCCAGGTCCGGAGCGCGTGCGAAAGCGGTACATCCAGAGAGTTGCAAATCGGGGAGTCTAATCGCGTATACGTGCTCAATTTAACGGTAGAGACCTCGGCTCGTTGTGGCCGCGTAATATCATCCGTACGTGAGTTCGGTGAGTTATCGTATTATGGAATTAAGACGAGGATCGTGATGCTGCGCGAGTCGGGCTGCGCAGGAGGGAGAGGAGTCACAACTAAAAAAAAAAAATAAAAAA
>JAPYZI010005009.1:0-11604 GCA_030523105.1 Ophioninae sp. A BG-2022a
AAAAAAATGATTTCATTTAAATTTCGATTTTTCTATTTTCGGTGGTTTGTACGACAAATACATTTTTAACACATATTTAGTGTGTTAAAAGAATACTTGATTATTGTTGCTAAATGATAAAAAAATCTTTGGAAAGACAACGTTATAGGTAATTAATAACCTTGGGTAATTAATAGATAATAATGATAATAAATAATAATTCATTTGAAATCCAAATGTTTCCATAAAAACAGAATTAACATGAATTTAATTAAACGAAACTTCGAAAATCAGTATTAATTGATGAAACGAGAACAGACATAAGATTTTTATAAAAAGTCAAGTTTCACAGTGCTAAATTAGCTGTCAAGCATCAGGACGACAACGAACATGGTCGTACTTTCTTGGCTGTCCTTGGCAAAGTTCGATTTCGTTGGAAGAGTTTCTTAGTCCGTAGAGAAAATTCCGAGCTTCAACTTTATTTCCTACAAACCTTTCACTCGCATCCTCGCTTAATATCTGGCCATAAGGAAATGAAGGGAGGGGAAAAAAGAGTAGCGAGTGCACATAGTGCATTGTTTACTCCGCTAATTTATAGGAGATTCGCACGAGCACGTGTATATATATTAAAAGCCAATGTACACAAGGGTGTGTACCCTCTTTAATAAAACAAAAAAAAAATAAAAAATAAAAAAACGAAACGAAACGCGGGGAAAAAGGGGAAAGAAAAAAAAGGGATGATAAATGAATGGAGGTCTAACAAATATCCGGGGCGTTAGCTTTGCGAGTCCGAGTACTCGCCCCGGGTAAATAAAATAATTCAAACAGACCCGGAAATATGTAGCGAGTGCGCGGAGACAGCCAGGTGTTATGTTCTACCGCACGCAGGCTTGCCCTGAAATAGGAGCGATGAGATCGGAGAGAAAGAAAGAAAGGGGGGGGGAGGGGAGGAAGGGAAGGAGAGAGAAAGAGGCTTCTTCTACCCTCCGTCTTCCTTGCAACGCAGCTCGTCAAAATCGCTAGAAAAGAGAAGAAACGAATAGAGAGAGAAAGAGAGATTGATTGATTGATTGATAGGATTTATAACGCTCTAAAGGACTTTCAAGCAAAAAGGACACGTACATAATTAATTACTATAATATTAACAAAATCAAAGAAAAAAAATGAAGGAAGTAGTATTGAAAAAATGATATTAAATAATACAATATAAATGATAAATTAATCAAAGTAGAATAACGAAAGTTGAACTTTGACTAAAAGTAAAATAAATACGTGATATGTAGAATAAAAATACGATAACGGGATAAGAGAGAGAGAGAGAGATAATGATGATGATGATTTATTTACGCCTTGATTGAAAAATTAAGGCAGTATGGTAAATAATAACAGAAATACGATAAAATAACTTTATACGGAATGTAGTAAAAAGAAATCTATTATTTTCCGGTGCCAACCGATCACAGAATTATCGTAGAATTTTGGTTAGTATGAAATATCATTTTTTTTAATGGCATCTAGATCAACACGATCGGATTTGTACAACGCTAGATACGAACAATTAGAGCCATCTATTGGACAAATTTGGAATTTATTTTTACTACGCGTAATATAATTCAAAATGAAAAAAGTAAAATAACACAATAAGAAATGAAAAGATCAAACAATTCGTAAACGAAAACATAAAAGATAGAGAGAGAGAACTTTTTCTAACATCATAGTCCCTAGAAATGAATCTCTTCAGAGATCGGTGGAAATGAGAAGAAAAAAAAGTGTGCGAAAGAGTCCAAGACGTTACGGCTAACAGGGCTTTGATTCAACATTGTCGTTTTTTTTTCTTCTCATTTTTACGTTTTTACTTTTATTTTTTCCTCGACCCTTCCGTCGAGTTTCAGCGATCCAATTATTCGAAACGAAACCGCGCGAGCTATCGCGCTGTATCGACAAAACGTACGGTCATACACATGTTTGGATCAATTGTACGAACAGACGATCTCTTCTTCGGCTTTGTCTTTCGCGTTCGCGGAAACTGATGCAAAATTCACACGAGCTCGCCGTCTGTTGAGAAGCAACAGGAGTCTTTGTACTACAAATGTATTTTTAACCTCAATACGTATTCAAGATAAATTTTACCCGAAATCATTTATTTATATTTCGAAATATCGAAAGATTGATCGATACGATTTTTTGTTTGGTTTGCTTCGAATTATTTTGAGATATTTAGAAGTGCTCAAAAAATGTTGTTTTTTGATCGGCAAAGGAGTGCAATTTTACGTGGCAGATTTTATTTTAGGGAAATAAATTTAATGAGTCCGATTTGACAAGGATTTTGATTGAGAATCCCCTTGAATTCATCTCGACGTATCTAATACTTTTGCCGGAAAATGGTACTTGAAAAAATAGTCGAGAAATGGTAATAAAAAAGTCGAAAATATCGACGAGTCGAAAATCATCAAAAATAAAACAAAAATTCGACTGAATTCAGCTTTTTTTCAAAACCAGACGGTCCGGAAATTTGATCAACCGTGACGTCGAGCTTCCTAAAAAAAATAAATTTTACGATTTAATTTAATTTGATTTAGAGCCATTGGATTTATTTCAATGCATCGAACAGTTTTCTCTTGAGAAAGAGCGGTTAAAAAATGAGCGAAGAGGTAACGAAAAAATATAAAAATCCATCGTAATTAAAATTTTTTCATACACTCGATACAAGATTTTATCGCGTCCATGAAAATTCATTTATCATGAAGAAATCAAAGACAGATTTCACGCGTATTTCGTAAGTTCTCGAGAATCGTTTTTCCCGAGAAATAATAATTTCGAATTTATCGGATTTTTGTTTCGAAATGTGTGTACGTTTCGATGTACGTGTGCCAAACACGAGATACTCCGAGGTACACGTAGACCCGTTTTCCATTGAACAAAACCGAACGATTCTTCTTTTTTTTACATTTTTTTCTTTCCTTTTTTTTTTTCACTCCCTCGACGAATGGAAACTCGAAAAATAAGAAGTTGCCGCACATCGTATTTTTCCTCGAAACCAAGGTGCACCTTGCCGTATTGCGAGCAATATTTTTCCGAGTGTGAAGAAATAGCACAAACAGCGGTGTGTACAGTAATACAGTGGCAAGAATATAAGCCGTAGATAGAACTGAAAGAGTGAAAGAACAGGCAAAGGATTGAGCGGGTTTTTCCACCCCCCCCCCTCACTTTTCCTCCCGCCCCAACGTTCCCCTTCCCATGTGCCCCCTCCTCTATCTTTTATCCGGACGTCCCGGCATCGCGTCTTGTGCATTGAATTCTTCTCTCTGAATAAGATTTCCACCGGAACTCTCGACGCCGCGGGTCGTCGTGACGTCTGGCGTTCTTCGTCCCGCTTTCCAATGGGACAAAAGAAAATTTTTCGAGACACGTACAATTCCGGAGTTATGGGGCGTTCTCATCATTCTCAATCTTCTCGGGAGAGCGCACAAATTCTATTTATCTCTCCCTGCGCGATCCTCGAACGACCAACGAGAAAGAGATAAAAATTCGCAAAGACAAGTTGAAGCAAAACAAAAAACGAAATAAAGAAAACGAAAAAAGAAGAAAAAAGAAAGAGGCGAAAGAAAAATGAAGATTCGAGATAGTCGTTCATAAATCGTGGATTCATAAATCTCGCCGAAGCTAACGCAATCGATCGTGTAATACATCACGGCTGCGTACGCGAAAGAAAACCCTACGCATGAAAATATACAGAAAGTACGATCTCCTCGGGGACATTTATGGGCTACAATCGACGACAGGCATCGAATAAAATATTATTTATGATACTCCGATGTGACCCCGTTTCGCCGTGCAGCTGGAAAGATGTATTGCTCCTTGATGTTGTTTTTTTCATCTGATAAAAAAATCGCTGCGTATTCTACAGGGTCTTGGTAATCAAGGGTAATTAAGGATTTGGGAGGAAGCTCACCAAACGCGTGGAAGGTCGTAAAGACTTCCCTGCTATTTCCCTTTACGTTTCGACCCGGTCATTTGGACGATCGAGAAAACCGTGTCTAGATTGGGACAAATGAAAGCATCCCTGTGGTTCCTTTATCACTTCAAGCTCCATTGTTCGCCACTTTACTTTTCATTCCGTGTTCCTTGTCTTTCTTTATCTCTTTATCTTCATCTTTATCATTGGCTCAAGCTTTCAATCACCCCTCATTCCTACGCGTTGCATCTCATCCCATCAGCGCATCGAATACCATTTTTTTTCAACTTCATTTCTCCGGTTCTCGCGGATCATTTGATTTCTTCATTGCTTTTCATAGAAATACAGCCATTGTTGCAAACGCATTTTCATCTGTGTGCAGCCTTGATACTCTTTTTGGTTTTGTATAAAACGGAACCACTTCCATCCACTGAATGGACGACACGCTGGGCTCTGGCCATTAGAGAAAACGGAAGTACACCACCCCTGGTAGCACTGAAACTCATCCATTGCACCACGGCTACCTATGTCGTAAACGGACACTCTTGTTGCTCCAGGGATGAAACTGTGGATCTTCGATAGCTTGGATTAACTCTAGAGTACACCTCTGGTGTCCTCTCGTGTCCAGGCTATCGAGAAACCTTGGTAAATCCGATTTCTTTACTAGCCATTTGATGGATGGTTCCAAATTTCTTTATGCTTGGCTCAAGCAAAAAAAAAGGATTTCCTAATTAATTTTTACTTACCCAATCAAAAGAAACAACCAGGCAGTCAAACGCGATTTCAGTCAATATCGTTTCTTGAGTTTCTCATTTCATAAAAATGGTTCCAAAGTGTTTTTGGTTCTCGAGGAAAAATAAAGGATTTACGATTTTCTTTTTTTACTTCCCCAATAAAAAAAAAAGGATTTATAATTGTTTTTTACGTCTCCAACGAAAAGAAAAGATTTCCAAATTGTCTTTTCTTCTTCCACCAAAAGAAAACACTTCCACATTGTTCGTTACTTTCCCAACGATAGAAAGGACTGTTTATTGATTGGTGGTGAAAATGAATACGTATCTAAAACATAAACGATTTCTGTTTGAACACCCAATGATCCTCAAAGCGGTGAAAACAATCGCGAGCTAACGCCACGGCAATTCCAACACCAATTAAGCAAATCAATAATTGTTCAATCAAATAGAATACTAGAGATAGTTCTTTCGCGTGGTCGCTATCTAATTCATCACTTATCCACACCAGAGTCTGCCACATAGACAAAAAAGTTTAACAAAAAACCAATGACGAATTCATCGAAACGCGAATCAGCGATACTTTTTTTTCCTTCCCTTTTTCGAAAAAAAAAAAAAAACGACTAATGAACATGACCATTCGTGCATGGGTCAGCCAGTGCGGCAAACGACAAGTGTAATCGACGCTCTGGTTGCTCTAACGGTCGCCCTCCACGTCGCCATAGTAGGTCGCGTTATAACCCCCTTTACGAGGCGTTTCGCTATCGACAAAACGAAAAGCTAAAAAATGAGGTGGCGCAACCCGCGTGTTCAACTGGCAAAACACCGATTCGGATCAACACGCGAAACGCCGGCATTCGGGTCGCTTTGAGGCCTAAAGGGATTGATGGGAATACAAATTAGTGGATTTTTTTTTTCATTCTCTTTTTCTTTCGGTACGAATTAATTATTTTTCCTCATTGTTTCAGTCTACTCCCAAGGTCACTTGGAAAATTTAGTTTTGTGAGTTACTTTGGGATTTGCGATTTTTCAGATTTTTAAAAAATTTTTATTATCGAATCATCAAATTCCACGAAACGTTCCATCTTTCAATTGCATGATTATCAGCATCCTTAGAAATTTACGGTTCCCAATCTTTTGCAAATAAGAAGACTTTTAATTATTCATAATTCCCAAATTTTCTTAATTCCCAATCGTCCGAAGTTTCCATTATTGTCAATTTCATTCGACTGATCATTATCGCTGTTTTTCAATAAATTTCCAAGATTGAAAAGAAAAAAAATGAAAAAATCGTTAACTTCGACCAAACTTTCGACGCAACTCTCACTGTTGAGTTCAGTTTTGTTCAGTATTAATTAGCATTAGTAGGTATCTTAATTCCTAAAATGACTCGTCCACGAAAGTTCTTCCGTTTGGTATTATTGAAGTTTGGTTGTCTGTTGGTCTGCAGTCGTTACAATCGTCGTCAGGGATTGCGTTGGAAGCTGATTTGTATTTGGGATCAGTTACCAACTGAAACCTTTCAAGTTTCAGGGAGGGAAACTTTTATGTCCGTTCAGGCATGCCTGTTGATCCGAATAATTGAACGAGTGTTTGAGCACTGCCCCAACGGGTTTCAGGTGTAGCGAAAACGTTGAGGTGAAATAGGAGGGTAGGGGTAGGGGTTGGATATCAATCATGCGTCAATTCGAGCCCCGTTAATCGGGGAGTGCGTTTAATCAATGAAACATATTCGATTTGTCCGTAACGGGCGTTCGCATGAATGTTTGACAAAAGTTCATTGGGCGCCCAAGGGGGCGACGGATACGAGGCGTTCCGTCATGCGTTCATTCGGGATTATCGTGATGCAGAAGCAATTTGCGCTAACGAAAGTGCAAACAAGTCTGCGAAACAAGCGGGCTCGCAATCATCAGTCAATCAACGCAACGAATTCAAAGTAACGAGAAACGAAAAAAAAAAAAAGTAATCCAAGCATTCACCGAGAGGATTGCGCTCTTCGAAACGCCAAAGGGTATCATTGAAACGGACTCGTGCAGATAACTAGAAGTGGAACTGCGGTCTTTTCTATATTTGGCTAAAAGTCTTTTTCCTTGAGGAACTCGGTGAACCGTGGGTGAATAAAAACGTTCCTCCAAAATGGTGAAACAGTGGATTCAGAGGTTGAGTCTGGTCTCGTCACTTTTGGGCAAAGGGATTTGACAACGATAAAACTGAAGTACGCAGTTTTTTAAATTCTCATCAAGAAATTTAAATTTCTAGGTTGAATAGAAATGTTTGGTGAAACACGTGAAAATGAAGGATTCAATTTTGATTTCCTTATTTTTATGGGTTTTTTTTAAAATGGCAAACCAGAAATATCGCAAAATCCTTTTTTTCCAGGATAATCGAGAACAAGATCGAGATCGGAAGATGAGTCGCCAATTTCCATTGATAATTTTCGAAAATGGTGAATCCGTGGTAATACGAAGCAATTGGAAAGGGGGATACTGAGGGCGACGAAACGGAAGGAGAGGGAGAGAGAACGATGGATTAATTCGCTTGCCTCGGTATTTTGCCCTCGTCCTACCCCCACCACCAGCGTTTCTCGTCTCTCGGTTTCCCTCTCTCCCAGGTAGCCCTTGGAGTATGTATTATAGCGTGGAAAGAGCAGTGAACTGTTACGGTAACGGTTAATAGGTACACGCTGCGAAAGGACGTCGAGGGTTATCACATGCAGCCTTGGAGTGCACAGTGTGCAGCTGCGTTAATTAAAACTCCGTAATGGCTCGCGGAAAGCAGCGCGCACGGCATTTCGGTTGACGCAGTACCACCTTCCCGTACCGAGCCAAGCCGTAGCAAAACGTGCATGGATTTAATCCGGAGTCAAGTTTGTATCGATTACTCGTGGGAGGGCGTAAGTCACCAAAAGCGTTCGCATCCAATGAGCCTTCCGTTGGACTCCTCTGGGCACTATGTGCGTCATCGAGGACTCATGGGATTTCACGCGGAGCAAACGTCCGTTGGTGCCGTCCGGGTTTCTCTGGAAAAGCAGATGAAAGAATCAGACGGTCGAGCTAATAGCGATTCGCTATGACCCTGATGGGATTGAAAGGTCATCTCGTTTAGTGAGCGAAAATGCACTTGATTCCAGCTGTCATTGGGATTGCTGTGCCATAGGAAAACTAGTACCACATTCAAATCTTAAAAAAAAAACGTTATTGTTTTTGCTGCAATGCTGGAACGGCGTTGGAATTCAACTATTTGAAATTATTGTATTTTCGTTACCCAATATTGGGTATTTAATTCGTCAATCGCTGAATAAAAATCCTAATAAGCGTTTTGATCGAATCCCCTAACTCCAAAATCCCAAAAACAATATATTTTATATCGAAAAATGATTGACATCGTTTTTCGTGTCGTTTCAAGCAACGCGGCTATCGAAAACTCCAATGGTCGGTCCAATTCAGCCTAGACTGAATATTTAAACAGCGGAGATTTTCAGCAAGAGAGTTGGTCGATTAAATCGATATATTTGAATCCTCCAATCGATTTAGGCTTGGCGACTCCTAGTCGTACTTCCGACACTGCTCAATTTGCAGTTTGCGGTGCTCCCTACCTTTCCCTTCCCCGCTCTCTTTCTCTAGGCCTTTTTGCCGTTGCGGATATTGGGAACGTTCCACGAGGACGTGGAACCGGGCTCTGGTAAACGAGATGGATATACCGGGATGTTTGCGGGAGCGTGTGTGCCCGTTGGCAATTTGCAATTTCCTGGCCCTTCTGACGGGTTTTGCCCTCAAGTTTCTTCAACATCATCACCCGCACCCCCTCATTTTCGTCCGATGGAATATATAAAATAGCCACCGATTTTGGCGCCACTTCAACCCTCTCATCACGTTTTCCTACCCCCTCCTTCATCCCTGTACTGCCAACGCGTGCACGCGTCACGTACGTTCTTCCGAGCCCACACAATGCACATGGTGCAGCACCAATTGTGCAACAACTGTACCGTGCAATATAACACAATGCAAACAAATTTCGAGTCCATTCACACGCCACGCGAAACCCACATGGTCCGTGAGAATTGACACGACCCGGGCACATTTTGAGGAGAATTGCAATTCGGAGGAAATTCTAATTCGAGATACAGCCTCGTTCGATTTTGTTCACGTACTTAACGTTGGAAAAGAAATGCCTTCGAAATAATTTTGGAATAAACAATATTTAGGTAGTTTTTATTAAGTATTAAATTAAAAATTATTAACGTTCATGTTTGCAGCTTTGAAAAGCTATAAAGTTTTTTTAAATATTTTTTACTTATTTTTTTCGGGGCTTAAACACGTTTTTTTTCGGATTATGAGAATATGTAAAAAATTTATTTTCATTACTTTATGATGGTTTTTTTTTAACGAAGAAATATAACCAATTTTTTGTTCTCAAAATAGGTTATATTTTTTAAAACTGGATCAAGACTTTTTAAAAATTATTTTTAGGTCGTCAAAAGACTTGAATTTTATTTTTGATTTTTTTGACGTATATTATTGTTGTTAATAAATGATTGAAAAATATTAATAAGGAAAATGATGGTTAAAATTAAACAACTTTGATTCAAAGAGGATACCAAATTTCGAATATACAACGTTTAGAATTTTATACCTTTCAAAAATTGCATTTGAAGGTTGACCATCGGTTTTATCATTGTAACCACAAGTTCACCTCCAATCTGCGATTGCCGTGTCATGTTGGATCTTTCACCTGACATTTGAGTTACCCAAAACGATAAACGATTATTTCAAATATTCACAACTGTCGAAGCCATTGTCGGACTGTTTTTCAACGAGTGAGAATTGTCAAAATCGCTACACGTGCTGATAGCTCGTGTGATAAGATATCAGTTTGAAATAACCTCTGGCCACATATGTGCACGCAGTTTCAACAGCGTCGACGATTTCGAGCCTTGAACACGTCGAACTAATCCCAGAAGCATCCACGATCCGACACAAAGCGACACCTACTCGCTGTTGGCGATTCGATCGCGTGTTACTCGCTTGTCAATACTGTCAGTGACAAAATCAACAGGCTTTTCGACATAACAGCAGTTTCCCTTTCGTTTAACCCCTCTTCTCTTTTTTGAAACAAAACGTACGTGATAAACCACCTGACGTAGCTGAAAATACAGACCTCAACGAAACCAAACAATGCAACAAATATGGAACCAAAACAAACCTAAAATAAGATTTAATCCAACACGAAAAACCCCAAGCAAACCCAAACGAAAAAAATACAATCTAAAAAAAAAATAACCCAAACCAACCGAAACAAAAGAAATAAAACCTCGACGAACCCAAACAAAAAAATACAATCCATCACGAACAGAATCCAAACAAACCCAAACAAAAAAAAAGAAGTTACAGTCCATCAAAGATAAAACTCACCCGAAGCTAAACAAATCGATGCAGCCCAGCAAACATACAAGCCAACCAAACCCAAACAAACAAAATGCAACCCAGTAAAGATACAACCCAAACAAACCCAAACAAAAAAAGATACGACTCAAAAAAAAAAGCCTGCACTGATTTATTCGTCATCAAACGCCTCTTCTAACCTACTTTCCCTTTTCTCTGTTTCAGGTAAGAATCTGAAAGTCTTGAGGAGAACGCTCGATCAGGATCACCTGAAAAGTAAGTCAATCGCGTTTCCCCAATGATTTCGCATTGTGGTCACAGACGAGAAAAGGAAGTTGGAGTAAAAAGCTTGTCGTTGAACGTTGAGCTATTCATAAAGTTTCCGTATCGTATCGTCGATGAATCGTGACGAGGCGAATATTTCGAGAGGGAGAGAGAGAGAGTGGAAGGAACGAGAGCGAGGAAAAGCTTCGGGGCTGATGAGGAAAAAGTACGACCCCCGATAAGTTACAGTTTCTGAAATATTTCCCATAACTCATGCTAACTTCACGAATACGAGAGACTTTCCAGCGTGAAAATATAGCAAACTGCACAGTGATGTATATTCTCGGTGTGCTCTCCATTTTCATACGTCGTCGAGGAACTGCCAAGCCCACTGGAGTGTCGTTTCAGCGAGACACAGCCAACCCCCTCCCCCTTTTCCTCCTCCTCTTCCACGTTTCGTCTCATCCCTCAACCCTCATTCATTCTCCCATCTCCGGGACATCTCGTTCGTTGCGTATTTATGACCCATTTCCAATTACACCAGCTACACTTGGCTCCAAGAGCTCACATGCTGCAATCAAAATTACGAACGTCAATTGTGGTCGGAGCTCGAAACTCGCGATGTGTTGAGGTCGATTTCTGTACTGGGGGCTGTTGAAAGGACCTTGAAAGGCCACCTCGATTGTGGTTTTCTCAGTCATCTCCGAAACGTTTCGATCCGACGTTGGCAATTCGGTTAGTTTAGCACACCAGGAATAAGTGCGGATTGAGGAGTGCAAAAATGACTTGTTTTAAACGACGCTGATGTTCGCATCGTTGGAACGCAACGAAAATCATTTTATTTTTTTTCGTTTCAAAATGTTCTCAACTGGACTTAAACTGTAAAAGTGAAGCAGCGAAGGTAGAAATTCAATTTGGCAATTTGCAATTTAAATATGCAAAGATTTTCGTTACTAATTAAAATCATGGGGAAAAAAAGAATCTCGTTGCGGTTCGATGAAAATTTCAAGCCTATTTCTCCTTGCTTAAGGGAATGACGAATGCGGTCCTAGACACATCGAAATTTTAAAATCCAATTTCTCCCATACTGTTCAACCGCTTGGAATGAAATTTATTGTGTATATGCAGGACGCTTGCTCAAAGAGGAACATGCTCGGCATTTACCAAAATTTTGAAAATAATTGTGCAGGTTGCAGTTACCATGGGAGCAATTGCGAGCTACGATCCATCGTATTTCACTTTCACAAATTTCCCGAGCACAAGCCTCTGAAGCGGTCAAAAGTACACATTTTGA
>JAPYZI010005010.1:0-25383 GCA_030523105.1 Ophioninae sp. A BG-2022a
TTATTGCATGTATTTTTGTATTTATTGGCTATTGAATTTATTTGTTATTGAATTTATTTATTATTGCATTAATTTATTGCATTTATTATTGCATTTATTTGTTATTCCATATATAAAGAATATTTTTCGAAAATGAAAATTTCCAATTTACACAACCTCGTAAAAATTTTGAAATTGCGTGCTGAATAATGAGTCGTGATTGGAATAGCACCGTGAGCGTTTAAGGTTCGGGGGGAGGGGGGGGGGCGGGGTAAAAACACGGAATTCCCTGACTGTCGTATATAGGAAGAGATTTAATGTTGGCCTGGGCGCGGCGAAATGCAATCTACAGCCTTATTACGTTATTGCCTGACTAGACTAAACCTCACTGACGACTGCAGGAGTTCTATCGCTTCTCGCTGATCTTCTCTTTCCATCGGACATCCGACATCAATTTAATTTCTCGTCTTTTCTTCTTTTATTTTCTACCTGGTAATATCCTTTTCTTCGTTAACTCCGCTCCTTTTGTACACTCGTGTAACAACTCGACGTGACCTACTCTCCTCCTTTTTTCGCCCTTCTGATAATTTCACGTCGAGCCTTTTGTCGAAGATGGATTCGTTCGTTGCATTTCTGTTTTTTTTTTTCTTCAAATCTAGTAGTTTTCTAGGGATTTTACATTTTCATACCAATTATGAGCTTTTAGTGATTCCCTAGAAATTTTTAATCAGAAATTTCGACGATCGTTAAATAAGCATAAAATTTATTTTTCTTTAAATTTGTCGAATTTGAATTTAGTGTCAAATAGGTTTTTATTTACCGTAACAATTAATACATACTTTTTTACCAAAAGAATTTCTTATCTTTTTATGAAAAGATTTTATTATTTTATTTTTTTTCCAAGATTTTTTTTATTTTTGTTTTACAAGTTTTTATTATTTTTTTATGAAAGGACGTAATTATTTCCCAACCCAAACAAACCCAAACACTTGGATTTTATTTTATTACTTGTTTTACGAATTTTTCGAAAATCTAGGAATTTTTCGAAACCTAGAGATTTGACATTTTTATACAAATCCTGAGCTTTTCATGATTCCCTAGAAATTTAGAATTTAAATATCAAAATTTTGACGATCGTTAAATTAGCATAAAACTAATTTTTCGAAAAATTTCATTTTCCTTTTTCTTATTTTTCCCCGCAGGAAATAAAATTTAAAAAAAATATATACATAGAAGATTAGCATAAAATTAATTTTCCTAAATCCTTCATTTTGTATTTTTTCCATTTTTCCAGTAGTAAACAAATTTTAAAAAATTACATGTGGACGACTTGAATTTCATAAAAATGATAAAATCCGACTGGATTCGAATATATAAATGTGAAATGCTCATTTAAAATAAAAATGTATAAATCTTAAGGAAAAAAATGAAAAACGATTACGTTTAAAAATTTACAGGACAATTACAATGCCTTGCACATATCAGCAATGTACTCGAGAGAGGATGTCGTCAAGTTGTTGCTGTCGAAAAAAGGCGTCGATCCATACGCCACCGGAGGAGTAAGTTACACATTCGTTTCATCAACATTCAAAAAATCTCTTTTCCTAAAAAGGCCATTTAAACGACAATAAAAATAAACAAATACATTTTTTTCTAAGATCGTTGTACTTCAAATAAATATATATATATATCAATACTTTATTCACAAAAATACTAAAGATTTAATTTGATTAAACAAAAATTATAAACTAATTTGATTAATTAATAAACATTAAAAAATTAGATTATTACCGAAAAGGCTATATATATGTCTATAAAAATTAAAGCAAAACAAATTTCTACTAATATCCTTATATTTTTAATAAAAATGAATTGCTCATGTATTTATTTGTTAAGAAAATTAACAATTTATTTACATTGATAAATCTGATTATTTATTAAATTAAACAAACATGGAATATTTAATTTATTCAATAAACATAAAAAATGTAATATTTTTTATGTTTATTGAATTTTAAATTGAATATAATAAAAACTATAATAATCGTGTTTCATTCGCAGTTCCAAAAAAATCGATCGTCCCTGCTTTCGATGAAAATAAAAAATGTTGATAAAACAATTTACGTAGAGATAAAGAACCGGAATTAAATAAAAATTATTTTTTATGCCATATCGACGTAACGAGAATAAATGTGATAATAATTGTTAAAAAAAAAAAAATTTAGCCGAGGCAGCAAACAGCCGTTCACTTGGTGGCTTCGAGGCAAACCGGTACGGCGACTTCGATACTCCGGGCACTTTTATCCGCTGCTGGAAGGGACATCCGACTCAAAGTCGATGGCGTAAGTGATCTTAGACCTAATTACCCACCCAATCCAAAAAATAAACGTTTTTTTTTAATAAAAAAAAATTCTATTCGAAAAAAATCGAAAATGCTAAATAAATAACGTTTTATTTAGCTTTTTCGATTTTTTTGTCGGATAGAATTTTTTTTTAATTAAAAAACGTTAATTTTAATTTAAAAAAAATATATATAATAATAGAATTTTTTTAATAAAAAAAAAAAAAACGTTTTATTTCGAGTAACATTTCGAAGTTGAAAATGCTAAATAAAACGTTTTTGTCGAGTAGCATTTGGAAATTGTAAATGCTAAATAAAACATTATTTATTTATCATTTTTTTTTACTGAATGGGAGAATATTAAAAATTGTATATTATTTTTATTAGAATTTTTATTAACAATAGAAAGACACGAAAAAAAGTTGCTTCACTGCTGCCATGATTCCGGCCGTTCTGCTTATCCGAAATCAAAAAACCAAACGCCATTTTAATCGTATGATTCGATGCTCTACCCGGATCCAAAAAAAAAATCAAAAATCCAAAAAATAATTTTATTTTACGCCTTAGAAAAAAGTAATCCATTTTTCACATTTTTTTTTCCGGTTTAATTAGCTGGTGAAAAAAAAAACTAACGAAGCAATCTTCATAATTTTGGTTCAACTTGTAGTTATATATGCACTGAAGATACTGTATAAATTTGAGCAGAATAAATAAAACAATTTTTGAGATATCGTGCCTGCAGTTTGTAAACAATTTTTTTTTGTCGTAAAAACGCGTTTAAAAGTTATTGTATATAATTCATAATTTAAAAAAACTATAGTCTGACCATAAATCTGCTATGCCTGGACCATACAGCTTCGCCCTCTTCAAATAAATCATGCAATTTCGTTTTCTCTTCTCCGTTTGAAATTCACATTGTTTCAAGGTCAGAAGAGAAATCAGACGAAACTTTATTCCCAGCTCGTAAAAATGTGCATTGAATCGCGTTGAAAAGTTTTAAAAAAGTACGAGAGTTTTACTAAAGTGTGTATCAACACTGGAGATCATCGCTCTATCTTGGAGACTAATTGCCAAAAGTTTGTCCGAATAATTCGAAACTTTAAAGCGAATTTCAATATTAGCCTAGTGTATCATAATAGCCGAAGTAGGTAAGCCGGTAATAAAGGACAAAACTCGAAGAAACAACTCCTGTTAAATCTCCAACTCTCAACTAACAACCTACCAATCGTATCTCATTATCCTGTCGTCGTTAATTCTCCCGAGTTCGTTCGCAACCACGATAATGATTGGTGTTATGGCGTTTAATTCCTCGCGCAATTATAAAGTCTCCCGGGCACCTTCCACGTGCATAAAACTTCGTATTTATTCAGATTGTTATTTGTGCTCGATACGATCGAAATAATTCAAAGTATTCGAATTTTTTGAATTTTACAAGACGAAAGTATTATAAAGTTGAAAGTATTTGATTAATTTTTTTAATTGTTCGATTTATTGGAACGATTCCAATAATTCGATCGATTCGAATACTAGAATTATTCGAATTGTTTGGCTACTAAAATTGTTTGCATGCTAGAATTATTCAAATTATTTGAATGCTTGAATTATTCGAATACTGGAATTATTCGAATACTAGAATTATTCAAAATATTCGAATACCAGAATTATCCGAATGGGAGAATTATTTGAATGGTAGAGTTATTCGAATACTAGAATTATTCGAATACCAGAATTATTCGAATAGTAGAATTATTCGAATACCAGAATTATTCGAATACCAGAATTATTCGAATAGTAGAATTATTCGAATACCAGAATTGTTCGAATAGTAGAATTATTCGAATACCAGGATTATTCAAATACTAGAATTATTCGAATACCAGAATCATTCGAATACTGGAATTATTTAAACTATTCGAATATCAGAATTATCCGAATGACAGAATTATTTGAATGATAGAGTTATTCAAATACTAAAATTATCCGAATACTAGAATTATTCAAACTATTCGAATACCAGAATAATCCGAATGACAGAATTATTTGAATGGTAGAGCTATTCGAATACTAGAATTATTCGAATACCAGAATAATTCAAAAACTAGAATTATTCGAATACCAGAATAATTCAAAAACTAGAATAATTCAAAAACTAGAATTATTCGAATACCAGAATTATTCAAAAACTAGAATTATTCGAATACTAGAATTATTCGAATACCAGGATTATTCAAATACTAGAATTATTCGAACGCTTGAATAATTCGAATACTTGAATTATTCGAATGCTTGAATAATTCGAATACTAGAATTATTCAAATACTAGAATTATTCGAATACCATAATTGATAGAATGTCAGAGTTATTCGAGTACTAGAATTATTCGAATACCGTAATTTATATAATGTCAGAATTATTCGAATACTAGAATGATTTGAAAGCAAGAATTATTCGAATGCTAGAATTATTCGAATCCCAGAACTATTCGAATGCTAGAATTATGCGAATCCTAGAATTATTCGGATGTTAGGCTTATTTGAATGCTAGAATTATTCTAATCCTAGAACCATCCGAATGCCAGAATAATTCGAATACTAGAATTATCCGACTATCAGAATTACTCGAATGCTAGAATTATCCAAATACCAGAATTATTCGAATACTAGAATTATGCGAATCCTAGAAATATTTGAATACTAGGATTATTCGAATACTAGACTTATTCGAATACTTACAACTATTGAAAAATATTTTTTCAAGTGGAATTCTTCGAGAAATTCAATGAACGAAATAATTCGAATAAATCGAATAATTCAAATAATTCGAAAAATATCGTTACCCCCCACCAACAAACCGTTCAAAATGGTTCGGACCGTTCGAAAGTGGTAGCAGCTCACCTACGTCATAAAGAATGAAGAAAGGAATTGCGCAGCCACCTATCGTAAAGTTCGTGTCCCGAGAATTTTGACAATCCGATCATAAAGTCCGGAACTCGGCAGACGGAGAGAAATATTTAAGGGGTCACCCTCCGGGTTTTATTCGGAGTTTTCGTCGATAGAGAGAAAGAGAGAGAGAAAAACACAGTTGCATCGAAAAGTTCGCGTGACAAGACGATCCGCGAGGTATCGCAGCCTGGCACGGAGAACCCCTATATTCTCTCCTTTTTGCCGAGCTCTTGTCCATGCTCGACTCCATTTTACCATAATTCACCACCCCATCTAGCGAGACTGAATTCTCGTTTCTTTTATTATTATTTTTTTTTTTTCAATCTTTCATTTCTATTTTTTTCCAATCTTTTATTTCTCTTTTTTTTCAATCTTTCGTTTCTTTTTTCTCCAATCTTTTATTTCTTTTTTTTCAATCTTTCATTTCTTTTTTCTCCAATCTATTATTTCTTTTTTTTTCAATCTTTCATTTCTATTTTTAATTTTATTTCAATCTTTCATTAATTTAATTTTTTTTTCATCTCCTGTCCGAATTTGTGCGAGAAGAAATGGGATTTTCGAAACGAATGCTCGATCGATAACGATGGATTATCGATCGAGCTCAGGGTCGATAAAATCGGTATTTTAAGGTTTGTTTTTTTTTATTTTGCGAAACTTGATTAATTCGGTATTTTAAAGAATTATTATTTAGTGGGGGGTGGGGGGGGGGGGATCGATTATCGACCGAGCTCAAGGTCTATTAAATCGGCATTTGAAGGAATTATTATTTTTGGAGGGGAGGGAGTAGGGGGAGGGGAAACTTGATAGCCGAACGTGCGAGTTTGCAATAATGGAAGAAAAACGATACGTGACTGTTTATGCAACCACCTTGAATAACGAAACTTCGAAAAGTCATGATTCGATTTTCGGTGTTTCTCGTCTGGCGACAACTCGCTGTACGATGCGACAAAATTTAGTTCTCGCCGCGAGTTCGTGTCGAGTGAACGTGAAGAAATGCGGTCTCGTATATTCGTATTCTTTCGAGGGATGAACGATTTATCGCTCATCCCATTTCCAAGCACGATAAATCGTTTCGCGTTTTAAAAAAAAAAGAAAAAAAAAATATCGCCCGAGTCGAGCTTGTCATTATGAATGAAAAATGGCCGCGAAATTGTCCGAGGAAAGTGACAGGTCCTCGGAAATGTTGGACACACCACAGATCACTGACTTCATTCAAAAAAATCGGCTTCAGGCTGGCCTCGCCAGGAATTTACGATGCCTCATCAACAAAACGGAAGTCCCGACGAAAAACGAAACGGTCGAGGTTTTTTTTTTTTGTTTTTTAAAGTAGGAAACATATCCACCCTTTGCCCTTTGGAAATACTGTATTTTTAAGAATTTTGTGAGAAGGACAAAAGAAAAACGATTTTTAATTGCTATCTTCTCGTTTGGTAAAGTTTTTTTTTTTTTGGTTATTTCTGTAAAGGCTTCGAAAATTATTTCACAATATTTTTTATTAAAAGAAAAAGTTAACGCTCAATTTAAAAACTCGATAAAAAATCACAAAAATCTTGAGTCACGTATCAAAAAACGCACATTTTACGAAAAAAAAATGAAAGAAAAAAACGAAAGAGAAAAAAATTGCGTGATATCATGTAGAATTGACCAGAATTTTTTCAGATTTTTGTTAGAATTTTTGTGTGTTTGTGGAGTCGACGAAATTAAAAAAAAAATTTTTTTGTTTCATTTTTTTTTGCGATAATAGGACATTGTTGACCAAACGAAAATCACACCGACGTTTTCTTAACGCTCACAGTATTTGATATGTGACACAAGATTTTTGCGATTTTTTTCCAATTTAAACATTTTTGCGTCAATTTTTTGTTTATAAAAAAATGTTGTCAAGTCAAAACGCTCCAAAAAAATCTGGAAAAATTCTCGAGTGCCTTTTAGAAATAGTACAATATCATAAAAAATCACGGATTGAATCGGCATGGAATATATATATATATATGTATATATGTAACATATATATATATACAGGGTGACCGGAAATTCGACCTGTTTCTTCAAATGGGGTTATAGTAGAGGTAATTTGCAACAAAAAATGTCCCATCAACTGGGGCTTGAAAATTGATGGTTATTGAGATATTGATGTTTTTATGTTTTCTGAAGAATTTCCTTTCTGCCAAAAATAAAAAATTATGAAAAAAATACGCTATTATAAATAACGATTCGATACTTTTCTGGAATTGAACAAATATACGAATACAAAATTATTTTCATTACTCGTTGTTTCATCGATATAAAACAGCAGATAAAATGTATAAATTGTTTTTTTATCAAATTACTAAAAAATCGATAAAAAATTGTCACAATAAGAAAAATTTGAAATTGATAATTGCAGAAAGGAAAGATACCGTTGCTTTTGGCCGTGGAGGCGGGCAATCAGTCAATGTGTCGGGAGCTTTTGGCTCAACAAGCCACCGAACAACTCCGAGCTACAACACCCGCAGGTGACACCGCTCTTCATCTCGCTGCGAGACGTCGAGACGTCGATATGGTCAGAATTCTCGTCGATTATGGCGCTTCGGTGGACATGCAAAATGTAAGTTCATTTTTCCTAATAATAATTCATTGATTTATTATACCCTTTTGATTTGTACATTTTTTGCATTTGCGCAACCCAAACAAAAATTAATTTTTATTATATATAATTAATAATATATATTTTTTAATTTTTTAAAGTTACATTTTTTTTTCGAGAATTTCCGTCAGAGTTTGGACTCAATTGTGCTTTATCTATGAAGATAAATCTCAATTAAAAACAAACTCTGACTGAAATCGAGAAAAAAAGTATTGCTGCTATTGTTATTATTTATTTAATAAAAATATTTTTTATACAATATAATAAAAATTAATGTTTGCTGTATTTTAATAATAATGATATTATTATGAATAAATGTTTGATTTTTTCAACCATTAAAATCTCATATAATTTTACTTCAGTGTCTAATAGGTTTTTATTTACGTTGAATATGAATAAATACTTTTTTACCAAAGGACTTTATTATCTTTTTACGAAAAGATATCATTTAATTTTTTAAAATGAATTTTATTATTTTTGTACGAAAGGATTTCATCATTTTTCCAACCCAAACAAACCCAAACTCAAGGATTCTATTTTATTACTTTTTTTACGAAAGAATTCTATGATTTTCAAACGAAATAATTTTATTCTTTTTTTTACAAAAGAATTTTATGATTTTTAAACGAAATTTTTTTATTTTCTCTAGAAGTAAGAATTCTATGATATTTAAACAAAACAATTTTAATTCGTTCTTTTTACGGAAGAATTCTACGATTTTTCAAAGAACATTTTTAATTTCTTTTTTCATGAAAGTATTTTACGAAATTTAAACAATTTTTTAAAACGATGTTTTTACGAGAGAATTTTACGAATTTTGAATAATTTTTCAAAATTATTTTTTGACGAAAGAATTTTATCATTTTTTTTATAGAAAGAGCTTTATCGAGCATTATCACTCCTAGGGACTAAAAATGTCACTATGGGAACCTTGGCTAAAAAAAAACAGAAATAATTGGACAATAAAAATTTACAAGTCCGAAGGTGCGAAACTCCCAAAGCCGTGAATTGTAAATCTTTTCGGGCAGAGGAAAACGTAAACGATTTTTTTTTTTTCCTATTTTTTCAACGTGTCATAGAAGTTTAATTGGGGTCGTTATGGTCCCTGGGCGGTAACCGACATGCATGCGTAATGTATGAGGCTAATCGTCGCAATGCGTCAAGCATGTGTGTAAGAGAATGCCAAGGAGCGAACCCCAAAGGGAACGAAAAATAAAAAGCACCAAAACGTCCTGGTGAAAACTCGTCTCGTAGTTGACCACGTCGTGCGTCCAAGCAAGCAACATCCCTCGCGTTCCGAGTCCGCTCGTAAACAAAAATTACGTCAAATTTGAATTTTTTTCCAAAAAGCAAAAAAAAAAAATTGTCAATTCAAAAAAATAATCGATATATTAGACAAAGGGTGCAGAATTTTCCAGTTAGAAAATTTATATTCGTGCTACTTGAAATTTAACAATTTTTAACTGTCACAAAAACAGCAATAAAAAAAAAGGTGGCTACCAAAAAAATAATTCATTTTTAGGCAAAAGTTTAAAGATTTTTGAAAATATTATTTTCATTATGAAAAATCTACGTTAAATTGGATTTTTTTTTCTACTCCGAAGAGACATCATTTTTTAGGTATAATCTTTAAAATTTTCAAAAAATCAATTTCTAATTGTAAAAAATATTAATATTTGTCGACTGCAAAAAATAAATCATTTTTTTAGACAAATTTTGAATTTCTTTCGAATTTCTGTCAAAAGGAAATAATTTTCAAAATGAAAAACTGCCCCAGTTCCCGATAAGAAAATGTCGAATTGTGACAAAATCTAACTACCAAAAAATCTACATCAAATCTGAATTTTTTTCAGCTGTCAAAAATAATTGATTTTCCAGTGAAAAAAAATTGCAAAATTGGCCACTAAATAAAATAATAAAATTTGCAGTCTTCTTTGCAGAATTTATTATTTTTTTTCACTTATTTTTCGTTTTTTAATTATTTCCTTCTCACTTTTCGAAAAAAAAATGTAGAAAAAAAAGAAAAAATTGTTGACGAATATTGATACGAAAATACTTCGATTTTGAAAGAGAAAACTAAAAATAATTTTGAATTGGTGGTGGTTCAGGGTGAGGGACAAACGGCCCTTCACATCGCGAGTGCCGAGGGTGACGAAACGCTGGTGAAATATTTTTACGGTGTGAGAGCATCAGCGTCGATAGCCGATCATCAGGATCGAACTCCTATGCACTTGGCCGCCGAAAACGGTCACGCATCCGTAATCGAATTATTGGCCGATAAATTTAAAGCGAGTATCTTCGAAAGAACGAAAGACGGTTCCACCCTCATGCACATTGCCTCTTTGAACGGACACTCGGAGTGCGCGACGATGCTCTTCAAAAAGGGCGTTTATCTTCACATGCCAAATAAAAGGGGCGCGAGATCGATTCATACAGCAGCCAGATATGGCCACGTGGGAATCATCAGTACCCTGTTGCAACGAGGTGAAAAGGTTCGTTCGATTATTTTGAATTTTTCTTTTTTTTTTCGATTAAAAAAAATAATGTTTAAACGAAGGTGAAAATGTTCGTTCGACTATTTTGAATTTTTCTTTTCGATTAAATAAAATAATTTTTTAACGAGATGAAAAGGTTAGTTCGATTATTTTCAATTTGTCTTTTTTTTTCGATTAAAAAAAAATGTTTAAACGAGGTGAAAGAAAGTTTGTTCGATTATTAAAAATTTTGTTTTTCGATTAAAAAAAAATCTTCAAACGATGTGAAAAAAGGTCGTTCGATTATTTTAAATGTTTCTTTTTTTCGATTAGAAAAAATAATGTTTAAGGGAGGGGAAAAATGCTCGTTCGATTATTAAAATTTTTGTTTTTCGATTAAAAAGAAAATTTTAAACGACGTGAAAAGGTTTGTTCGATTATTTTGAATTTTTCTTTTTTTTTTTATTAAAAAAAATAATGTTTAAGAGGGGACGAAAGTTCGATCGATTATTAAAAATTTTTTTTCGATTAAATAAAATAATGTTTAAACGAGGTGGAAAGGTTCGTTTGATTTATTTTTATTTTTTTATTTTCTTTTTCAGAAAAGAAAAATTGGTAAAGCGGTATGAAAAGATTGATTCGATTTTTCTACATCGAATTTATTTTCGAATTAAAAAAATAATGAACGAAATATCTGATAAAAGATTCTGCTTTTTAAAAAAAACAGAGGGATCACAAAAAAATGTATTTGATAACGATTTTGTAATAGAATTTTTTCGATAAAAAAATGTCACTAAATCATTTCACCAAGTAATTAAAGAAATTGTTATCAAGATTCGTTCGATCTTTTCATATCGAATTTCTTGACCAAGAAAAAGCCAAAAAAAAAAAAACATTTCGTTGTTAATTTTTTTAAAATAGCTTTTTTAAGAACGCAAAAAAAATTATGAGCAAAATTATTCAAAAATTAAAAAAGTGTTTAATTATTTATTATAGTATACAGTATATAACATATTACAACATATTTAAATACATAATATTTTATTATTGATTATTAATATTAAATTTTCATAATCTCGACAAATTTGAAAATTGAAAATTCGTCAGCAAGACGAATCCTCAGTGAAACTGAGATTTTTGGAAAAGGTTCGAAAACGTTTTATTTTTTATTTTTTGCTTTTATTAAAAAAAAAAAAAAAAAAAAAAAAAAAAAAAAAAAGGAAAAGCCCAAGCCAGCAGTTGTGGAGACTCTTTTAGGTTATGGGGCGGAGGTTCACGTCAGAGGTGGAAAAATGAGAGAAACGCCACTTCACATAGCTGCCCGTGTACCTGACGGTGATAGGTGCGCCCTGATGTTGTTAAAATCAGGTGCAGGTCCAAACCTGACGACCGACGACGGTCAAACGCCGGTCCACGTTGCCGCCAGCCATGGCAACTTGGCGACCCTTCTTTTGCTCCTTGAGGACGGTGGAGACCCGATGTACAAATCAAAAGTACGAATTCACCGTTTCTAATTCATATTTCGTAATTGCCAATCCCAACGAGCAAAAAAAATAACGAATTCTATGACGAAAACTGAATCGGATGTTCATTCAAGTTGTAAACAATGAAACAATTATTTTGAATACTGCAGATCGCTCAAAACGATATTTTAACTTGGAAACAAATTTTTTTTTTTTTGCTTGTTTAAGATTCTGATGAATAAAAGAGAATCGTGTTTTTAGAATTTTTTAGAATTTCTCGAATTTTTATGTTTTTAGGTTTTTTGGAATATGTTAGGTTTGTTTTTAGAATTCCTTATGTTTGTTTTTAGAATTTTTTAGAATTTGTTGGGCTTGTTTTTAGAATTTTTTGTTTTTTTTTTTAGAATGTTTTGTTTTTAGAATTCGTGGTTTTTTTTATAGCGATCTTTCAGGTTCAAATGATTAAAAAAATTGTTTTTTTAGTATCCATTTTTTTGTATTGTTCGTATTGATGTTTCAAGAACATATAAACAAAGGTTAGTGCTAAAAAACGAAGATTTAAAAAATTGTGTTTTTAGTTATAAACGTTTATAAACATATTAGTGTTTCAAGAATGTACAAAAAACCCAAACAAACCCAAACCAAAAATATTTCCTGCCAAAAACAACCAAACTTATAGCGTCACAGGCGTTGGGTTTGTTTGGGTTTATTTGGGTTTGTTCATTCTTTGGTATTCTTCATATAAGTGTTTCAAAAACGACCAAAAAACCCAAGCAAACCCAAAAATAACAAAAATTATAGCGTCACACGCGTTGGGGTTTGTTTGGGTTTATTTGGGTTCGTTAATTCTTTAGTATTCTTCATATAAGTATTTCAAAAACCTCCAAAAAAAAACCCAAAAGACCCAAATAAAAAATATGTCCTGCAAAAAATTGGCGGTCGCTTTATTTCCCGAAGAAACTCTCCAGATACACCAGATTCCGAGAATTGATGAATTTTGTCATCAGAACGGAGAAACCCCTTTGCACCTGGCGTGTCGGGGTTGCCGATCAGCAGTGGTGCACCACCTGATAGAGTTCGTGAAAGAGAAGAAAGGAACGGAAACAGCAACGTCGTACGTGAACAGTGTATCAAACGAGGGTGCAAGCGCGTTGCACTACGCGGCGCAAATAGACCCAGGCGAAGTGTCGGAAGCTGGTGACGACCGGGGAGTGGTACGATCATTGTTGGAGGGTGGCGCTGACGTATCACTTCAAACGCGTCAGGCCCAGGAATCGGCGTTTCATTATTGCGCATTAGCGGGTAACAACGAGGTATTATCGGAAATGATAAGTCACATGTCATCAACGGATGTTCAAAAGGCGTTGAACAGACAAAGCGCTGTTGGCTGGACGCCGCTGCTGATAGCAGCCCATCGCGGACACATGGAGCTCGTCACGAATCTATTGGCCAATCACGCGAGAGTCGACGTTTTTGATCTTGAGGGTAGATCGGCGCTTCATTTAGCGGCTGAGCGTGGCTATCTCCAAGTCTGCGACGCCCTGCTAGCCAGCAAGGCCTTCATCAACTCAAAGTCCAGGGTTGGTCGAACCGCTCTTCACTTGGCAGCCATGAACGGCTATACCCATCTAGTCCGGTTCCTCGTTCAAGATCACAGCGCTGCTATTGACGTTTTGACTCTGAGGAAACAAACGCCTCTCCATCTAGCCGCTGGATCTGGACAACTCGAAGTTTGCAAATTGCTTCTAGAGCTTGGCGCCAGTATCGACGCCACCGATGATCAAGGACAAAAACCAATCCACGCTGCTGCCATGAACAACTATTCCGAAGTCGCCCAATTGTTCCTTCAACGACATCCCAGCTTAGTCATGGCTTGCACCAAAGATGGCAACACTTGCGCCCACATCGCTGCCATGCAAGGCAGCGTTCGCGTTATCGAGGAACTCATGAAGTTCGATCGACAAGGCGTCATCTCTGCACGCAACAAACTCACCGAAGCTACTCCTCTTCAACTCGCCGCTGAAGGCGGACACGCTGAAGTCGTTAGAGCACTCGTCAGAGCTGGCGCTTCTTGCGCTGATGAAAACAGGGCTGGATTCACCGCTGTTCATCTCGCCGCCCAACACGGACACGGACAAGTACTCGAAGTCATGAGGTCCTCGCAATCTTTAAGGATTTCTAGCAAGAAACTCGGCGTCACTGCTCTTCATGTCGCTGCTTATTTTGGACAAGCTGGTCAGTTTCCGATTACAGTTTTTATGGATTTCATTGGTGGAGGGATCTCGAACTATTGGGTCGTTCACTCATTACCTTTCATACGGAGTTTATTCGCTGATTGTTTGCTTTTTGAAAAACTTGGTTTTTTTTCACATTTTTAATGGAATACTTTTTTATTTTTATTTTTGGGAAAAGATCTTGAATGAAAGAGAAAAATTTCAAGGGAAGAAGAAATACTAAGTTTCTGCGTTTCTTTTTTTTTTTTTTTTTTTTTTATTCAAGTCGAAGTACAGCAGTTGGATCGAGAAAAACCGAAATAGTTTAAAAGGAACTAAACAAATTTTATTCGACTAATTTTTTTGTATATTTTATGAAAATTTTATTTCGTTAAGATTTGGGAAGGAGCCTAAAAAAATGACAATTTAAACAAACCCAAACGATTTTTGAAAATATATTTTTAAACTGTTAAAAAAAAAATACGAAAATAGTTGCAAAAAAAAAACAAAAAATTTGTATTCGACAAAACTGTTATCATAGAAAAGTTTTGTCGAATACTAATTTTGTTTTTTTTTATCAATTAAGTTTCTATGTTTTTTTTTCTTAAAACAGTTTTATAAAATATTTTAAAAAATTCGTTTGGGTTTGTTTGGGTCGTTATATTTTTAAGCTACATTTTTGGGTTTCGTTGAATTAAAGTTTTATATAATATAAAAGTTTTGTCGAATGCAATATTTTTTTTCAGTCGAGTTTCTAAGTTTGTTTATAATAGTATTATAAAATATTTTAAACATTTTGTTTGGGTTTGTTTGGGTTGTTATTTTTTAGGCTATGTTTCGAAATCATATTATACAATTTTTATAAAATATCAAAAAATTGTCGAATAACATTTTTGGGCTTTGTTAAATGAAAGTTTCATATAAGATAACAGTTTTGTCGAATACAAATTTTTTGTTGTTTTTTTTTGCAACTATCTTTGTAAGTTTTTTTTTTAACAGTTCAAAAATATATTTTAAAAAATTGTTTGGGTTTGTTTAAATTGTAATTTTTTTAGGCTGTTTCCCAAATCTTAAGGAAATAAAATTTTTATAAAATATACAAAAAAAAATTAGTCGAATAAAATTTGTTTAGTTCTTTTTAAACTATTTCGGTTTTTCTCGATGAAACTTCTGTACTTCGATCTTCGACTTCGATCGTACGTAAATAAATATTTCAATATCCTCATATTTTCGTACAGATATAAAGATAATATGAAATTCTGATAACGGTTAAACACTCAATTAAACAATTGCGTGTAACTATTTTTAATTATGATTTACATACTCGCTTACGTGCCACTTCAAATGTTTCTAAAAAGGAAAACACGAATGTCTTAAAATATGCAAGTATTTTAATTACCGTAGAAAAGCAACGAAGTATTCTTGACATCTGATCGTGAGAATAATGAATTATGAAGGGAAAAATATGCAAACAGCAAGGGGTGATCACTTTATGAGCTGTTGAAAGTGCTTTTCGTCCACTGATTGTTTCTCATAAATAGTTTTACATTAATATTGACACATTATTTTTTTTCGTAACTCGAAATAAATTTGATAAATCGAGAATGAAGAAAAATAATATTAACCGTAATTAGATCCTTCAAATTAAATCTGACAAATCTATAACGTATAAAAATTAAAAAATTAATTAATAAAAATAAAAATGACTCTTATATCTGAGATTCGTAAAAAATGTTTCATTTTTCGTATATTTGTTCCAACTCGATAGTAAGTTACGAAAATCCTGCTGGAATTTTTTATTTTCGTAATTTACAGAATATTTTCCATTCCACATTTAAAAAAATAATTATTTTGGGATTACTTCTGTATTTTTTCAATTTAATTTAAAATCCCAGTGAATTACCCTTAGAGTAATTAACGTAAAAATTACCCTTAAATAATTAAGGCGGATTTTTAATTCCCCGAATCGTTAAAATCCCTAATTTTTAAAATTACTTGAATTTGAAAAAAAACTAATTATTCAATTATACAAATTTTCAAATTGTCTCAATTTTTTAAAATTACTTCGTCATCGAGACCAATTATTTTCCATTATTTATTTGTAAATTACTCATATTTTTCAATTACTAAAATTGTTAGAATGACTTATTTTTATTTTTATTACTCAAATTTCAATTGCTTTGCCATCTGGACAAAATTTTTAGCAATAAAAAAGTTGGAGTAAATCAAAAATAAATAATGGGAAATAATTGGTCCCGATGACGAAGTAATGTTCAAAAATTGAGAAATTCTGAAAATGTACACAATTAAATAACTCGTTTTTTTTTTAATTCGAATTTGAAAAATGAGGGATTTAAAAAATTGGAGTAATTAAAAATCCTTTTTTTAATTATCTAAGGGTAATATTAACGTGAATTACTCTAAAGGTAACTAAAACCCCTTTTCATACGGACTACTTATTATGAATTATTTATTTTTAATAATTCCAAATGTTCAAATTACTTAATTTTTTTAAATAACTTTATCACCTGGGCCAGGCCGTTTCGTTCTGAACGAATCTTTCGATCCCCTGAAAGATCGATAGTCCTCGAAAACTAGAAATAGCTCGAATCAAAAATAGACTGTTCTAAATTTGCAAGATTTAGAACAGGGCAGAAGGTTGACTGATGGTTCAACCTCGTCGGAGGTAAAAAAAAAAAAAAAAGAAATTCAGTTCAATGTGACCGAATGGTGAAATTTTGAGGAGGGGAATGAGTTCGCCTATCAAGAGGCTAGATTGGGAGCAAGATTGGAGGACCTTGCCGCAAGGTCTCGGATAATTTGCACGTAAGGGGTAAAACTTTTTCCTCCCACGTGCAACAAATACACGAGCATATATATACAGGGTGACCGGAAATTCGACCTGTTTTTTCAAAGGGGGTTATAGTAGAGGTCATTTGCAACAAAAAATGTCCCATCAACTGGGGCTCGAAAATTTATGGTTATTGAGATATTGATGTTTTTATATTTTCTGAAGAATTTCCTGACTTTCCGCCTAAAATAAAAAATTATGAAAAAAATACGCTATTATAAACAACGATTTGATACTTTTCTGAGAGACCAAGAGTTAGAGATTATTTAAAAACAAATTTAGCATCCAAATTTTACATAATCTGAAAATTAAAAAGCCTTAAATATTTGATTTAACTGAATTTATTTTATCTTTCTCCTAAATCTCTATTTTTTTTTTATTTCTTAAAAAAAAATGTATGGAACTGTGCGTACATCGCTAACTCTTGGTCTCTCAGAAAAGTACCGAATCGTTGTTTATAATAGCGTATTTTTTTCATAATTTATGATGTTAGGCAGAAAGTCAGGAAATTCTTCAGAAAACATAAAAACATCAATATCTCAATAACCATCAATTTTCGAGCCCCTGTTGATGGGACATTTTTTGTTGCAAATGACCTCTACTATAACCCCTTTGAAGAAATAGGTCGAATTTTCGGTCACCCTGTATATATATACCAAGATGAAGGTTCGTGTTTACGACGATAGGTGGAGTTAAAGCCACCTGAAAAGTTATATCTGAGATCTTGAGAGAAAAGCTAGCCTCCCCCCTCCCCCGCCCCTCTCATTACCACTCTCGCTCTCGTGCGCCAACTTATGAGTTGTTCAAGCTCAAATTGATCGTGGAAGGTTTTACCAAGCGGTATGCAGAATCGCATTTTTCCACTTAAACTTAGTCATAAAACTCGGCGTGCTTTGAACTCTCGACGGTCACCCGGGTTGAAAATTTCGAATCGAAAAAACAAGGGTGTCAAATTGCTTTAGAAGCTTTCGAAGTCAGCCATGATTTTTCTCGGTTTTTGTCGCGCAATAGATACATTTTAATAAAAATACAAAGAATGGCAAAAAAGAAAGAGTGGTTTAAAAAATTAAAAGGATATCAATAGCGGTTTCGTATTATTCGTTTTTTACAATTATTAATAATAATTTCCTATTATTATTATTATTATTAGTATTATTATTATTGAGATTTCAAAAAAGTAATATTTATCTTTATAATGTTACAAAAGTAATATTAGTTTCGTATTAATAATTTCTTACTTTTTTACACAATCGGTTGTTTTTTATTTTTACTATTATTATTTATTAATGATTTTTTTTAAATTCTTTCTAATTTTTCCTTAAATTTAATTTTATAAATTATGTTTATAAACTAAAATTTATAAAATCTAATTTATTGTTGTTTATTGTTATTATTATTTTTTTTGTTAATTGATGTTCTTTTACAATTCTTTTTATTTCTTTTTTTTTATTGAATTTTGTAAATTACGTTTATAAAATTTAATTTGTTAATGTTTATTATCATTATAGTAGCAGTTTATAAATTACAATTTATAAAATCTAATTTATTGTTGTTTGTTGTAATTTTTTTTTATTGTTCATTGATGTTCTTTTTTACAATTCTTTTTATTACTATTTTTTTAAATTCAATTTTATCAATGACATGTACACAATTTAATTAATTAATGGTTATTTTTATCATTATTATTGGCAAATGGTAATTATTGATTGGCTGGTGGATTTCAGACACCGTACGAGAGCTATTGACCCATGTGCCTGGTACCGTAAAATCCGACCCACCCACCGGTGGTTCACTGGTCGGTGAATTGGGCTCCGAATCCGGAATGACCCCGCTTCACTTGGCGGCATATTCCGGAAACGAGAACGTCGTTCGTTTGCTCCTTAATTCTGCCGGTGTACAGGTAACTAAATCGAGTTCGCACGAACTGCCAACGTACCGAGGAATTCGATACTTTCAAACAATTATTAAATCGCAATCGAAAAAAATAATAATTAAAAAAAAATATTTAAGTTCGAATTTTACTTTGAGCGTTCCAAACAAGGGTTTTTTTAAATGCATTTTTTAATGATATTTTGAATAAAGTAAAATAATAACTTAAGGAGGGTTGACCATTTACAAGATCGAAAATTATGAGTTTCTTATCACTTCTTTTTCATCCAATGAATACACAGAAATTTGGATCTCTAAATGTGTTTTATTTCGTATCTCAATTGTTCGAAAAAAATATAGACTCTTTCTTTAAATAAAAATTGTCGATCGTCTATCATTAATGTTCATAAAAAGTTGCTGAAAAAATCGTCGCACCGTCTCTCACGCTGTAATAGTCTAAAAAAAAAATATTAATATGATTGTGTAATTGTCTAAAAAAAAAAAAAATATTAATATGACTGGAAACCGAAGCAGATTTCTGCTTCGGTTTCCAGTCATATTAATATTTTTTTTTTTTAGACAATTACACAATCATATTAATATTTTTTAAAAAATAAAAAATCGATCTTCCTTCCAGTCAATTGACCGGGAAGGAAGATCGATTTTTTCAAATTTGCAAATGGTTTTCCCTCCTTAGTGAACAGTAGATTAGAGAAAGAAAACCCAAACAAACCCAAACAAAAAGAAAACCCAAACAAAAGAAAACCAAACAAAAAATGACCAAAGAAAAAGAAAACACAAACAAACAAACCCAAATAAAAAGAAAACAAACAAAAAACCCAAATAAGAAGAAAATTTAGACTAAAAAGCCCAAACGAGAGGAAAACCCAAACAAAAGAAAACCCAAACAAAAGGAAAACTCAAAAAAAATAAAACCCAAACAAAAAGAAAACCCAAACAAAAGAAAACCCAAACAAAAGAAAACCCAAACAAAAGGAAACCCAAACAAAAGAAAACCCAAACAAAAGAAAACCCAAACAAAAGAAAACCCAAACAAAAGGAAAACTCAAACAAAATAAAACCCAAACAAAAAGAAAACCCAAACAAAATAAAACCCAAACAAGAAGAACCCCCAAACCCAAACAAACCCAAACAAAAAGAAAACCCAAACAAAAAGAAACCCCAAACAAAAAGAAAACCCAAACAAAAAGAAACCCCAAACAAAAAGAAAACCCAAACAAAAAGAAAACCCAAACAAAAAGAAAACCCAAACAAAAAGAAAACCCAAACAAAAAGAAAACCCAAACAAAAAGAGCAAATGAACGCAGGTTGAGGCGGCAACGACGGAGAATGGTTTCAACCCGTTGCACCTCGCGTGTTTCGGGGGTCACATAACCGTGGTCGGGTTGCTCCTGAGCAGATCCGCCGAGTTGTTGCACAGCGCTGACCGTTACGGCAAAACCGGGTTGCACATCGCGGCGACCCACGGCCATTACCAGATGGTCGAGGTTTTGCTCGGTCAGGGGGCTGAAATAAACGCGATAGACAAGAACGGTTGGACGCCGTTGCATTGTGCGGCACGTGCCGGTTACCTCGACGTCGTAAAGCTCCTCGTCGAGAGCGGGGCTTCTCCCAAGAGTGAAACGAATCTCGGCAGCGCGCCGATATGGTTCGCGGCTTCCGAAGGCCACAATGACGTACTCAAGTACCTCATGGAAAAAGAGCACGACACGTATGCCCTCATGGAAGATAGAAGGGTAAGGAAATACCTTCGAGTTTATTGTTTATCAATTCTCTAGGAAATTTTATCACACATTAACGGAGGAGCCTGCTGTAGAAGCTTCAAAAAATCGATTTTTTCGGGGATTTTTTTAGGAAGGAAAGAAATATCCGATTGAAACGAAACTTTCAGGGTTTATTATTATATATTTCAACAGTCTTCTTAAATTTTTTCATTAAGATAAATGTCATAACACGCTTGGTACGAGCATTTCGCCGAGACGCCTCGAGTACGCATTTGTCGTGCGGTGGGAAAGATAGGGAAAAAATTAAACGTACCATCGGAACGAGACAAGATGGATTGTATTCGGAATTGAATTCTCTTCTAGTTGAACCTAACAAACCTTGAGAAACTTAAGGTTAACCAGCTTTTTAAACAATCTAAAGTGAATTTTTTTTTCAACTTGCGAGAAATTGTTGAATTTTTCACTTTTTGTTGAATTTTCTTGGTTTAACTAGAAACTATACTATTGAGAAATAAAAATTTGTTGGGGTTCTTGCTTCAGATGGAAATTTCGACCTGCATCTTTCCCGCCGCAAGACAAATGCATACTCGAGGCGCCTCAGTAAAATGCTTTAACCAAGCATAATATGACATATATCTTAATGAAAAAATTTGAGAAGCCTGTTGAAATATATAATAATAGACCCTGAAAGTTTCGTTTAAATCGGATATTTCTTTCCTTCCCAAAAAAATCCTCGAAAAAATCGATTTTTTGAAGCCTTTAGAGCAGGCTCCATTAATTCACTAGGGAATCGTATCGTTTATCAACGCACTGGAGAATTACATGATTTCTCAATACACTCAGTAATAGCATTATTTATGAATCTATTATTTATAAATGAATGAGCAAACCGTGATCCAAGCCTAACAACCTTCACTCGGAGGAAACTTCGTATCCGCAGTTCGTGTACAACATGATGGTATGCAGCAAGAGCCACAACAACAAGCCGATCGAGGAGTTCGTGCTGGTGTCACCAGCGCCGGTTGACACAGCGGCAAAGTTATCGAACATATACATGAAGCTATCAGAGAAGGAAAAGGAGCGAGCTAAGGATTTGATAGCGGCAGGAAAGCAGTGCGAAGGGATGGCAACAGAGCTATTGGCGTTAGCGGCTGGTGCCGATTCGGCCGGTAGAATTCTAACGTCCATGGACCGTAGGAACGTAGAGTTCTTGGATGTGCTGATCGAGAACGAGCAAAAGGAAGTTATAGCCCATACGGTGGTGCAACGCTACCTCCAAGAGTTGTGGCAGGGTAGCTTGAACTGGAACGCTTTTCGGACGATGCTCCTCTTCATAGCGTTCATCATAAATCCCCTAGTTTGGGTAGTTTTTGCTCTCCCACTGGGTCACAAGTACAACAACGTGCCCATAATCAAATTCATGTCTTATCTGACGTCCCACATATACCTGATGGTCTTCCTTCTACTCGTTGGTATAACCCCGATTTATCCGGCGTTCCGTTACAACCTGAATCCGTATTGGTACGAGTGGTGTTTACTGGTGATGCTGTCGGGTCTTCTACTCTTCGAGCTGACCAATCCAAGCGACAAAAGTGGACTCGGTTGGATAAAACTGGCGGTTCTCCTCTTCGGGATATTCGGAGTCGCCTTTCATCTCATCTGTTACGTCTGGGTGGAATACCAATATTGGCCGACCCTTATCTACCTCAGGAATCAACTGTTCGCCCTCAGCTTCCTCTTAGCCTGCGTTCAAATCCTCGACTTCCTATCGTTTCATCATCTTTTCGGACCGTGGGCGATCATCATTGGTAACCTGATGAAAGACCTAGCCAGATTCCTCGCCGTACTCGCCATCTTCGTTTTCGGGTTTTCCATGCATTTCGTCGCGCTCAATCAGGCCTTCAAAAACGGCATTGAAAATCTTGATCGTGGATACACCAAGAAAAGCCCATTTTCCGATGGTAAGTCACTGCGATTATTTATTCTCGATTTATTACGTTTCCGTGATTTTTTTACCATCTTTAACCACGCCATTGTTGTTGCGAAAGTTCATTTTAAAAAAATCCTATTTTTTCGCCGGTTCGCCATTTTTTTAACGGCGAAAAATCATTTTTTTTAAAGCCGATCGAATTCACTTTTTTACGGAATCGGAAAGATACCGGAAGCTACCTTTTTTTCAGCTTTCGGAATATCTTTTCGGTTTTTTTTAAACGGCTGATCGATCGGATCGTCTAGACCGGAAGTGCCTTCCATCAACGTCTTTTCTAACCTAGAAAATATATCAGAGCTCTGCTCTTTGGAATTTCCAATAAACCTTAATTGCCATATTGCGTTGTCGAAGTTTGCATCATTGCACACGAGTTTGTTTGGGTCTCCATCTTTTCGACTAAAAGCCGCGAAATTGCCAAACAAATTGGGCGAAAAATAAATAAATCCAAAAGGAAGAAAAGAAACTTCCGGTGCGTTCGAACGATGCGAACTTCGACGCCGTTGAATGATCGAGCGATCATTGGATCATATCGAAGCGATTAGAGTCTTAATGATCTTTAGTGTAAATACAATAATAATAATAATCATCATCATTATAGTATCAACGGTAGTTATCAGAATAATTAATATTACTTATAACATTCGTTAATTACAATTATTATTATTATTATCATCCTGACTTTCGATTGTCATAATAATAATTAATGATTAATTATGATACAATTACAATAGTTAACATTATTATCCAACGAAACGTAATATCAATAATAATATATTATTATCAATTATAATATTTATTATTAATATCTAATTATTAATACTCAATATTGTTATTGTTATTATTATTATTATATTATTTATTACATGTTCGAATAATGTAGAATATTATATTATAAACAATACTATTATAAACAATAACTTTTACTGCCTTGAATATCTCTGTTATTATCGACGTCACAAAAAAATGTTTCAAACAAAAGTTGTACAGTACAAAGGGGGTAATTAAACGCGAGCATTTTTTTTTATCTCAGTGATGGCGCTGTCACACCGTTAAGACCACCTCCACTTTTTTAAATACGCCGGTACATTTTTTTTCAACTATCTCGTAGAACATCGAAAACTGAATAAAAAACATTCAGGGGTCAAAGTCATTCAAGGTCATTTAAGATCAAAAAGTGACATGAATTTGTTTTTTATGTGGAATTAAATTTATTCACAGTAGATGTTCAAAGTGATTGTTATTGGAAGCAATGCAGTATTGAAATCTCCTTATCACAGATTGTATAGAATTTCTTATCACTTCGGCACTTATCGAATCACAATCGAAAAATTCTCTCAACTGCAACATCCGGCGTAGTTGGACGTTCTTTATAAACAATATCTTCCAAGTAACCCGACCAAAAAAAATCTAGAAGTTGTTTACATACAAGACAATGGCAATACTTCGGCGATAAATGCTGAAGTGATAAGAAATTCTTGATGAGGAGATTGCAATACTGCATTGATTCCAATGATAATCACTTTGAACACTTACTGTAAATAAAGTTCATGCAACATAAAAATAAAACTCGTATCACTTTTTTATCGTAAATGACCTTGAACGACTTTGACGCCTAAATGTTTTTTATGCAGTTTCCGATGCTCTAGAAGATAGTTGAAAAAAAATGTACCGTCCATATTTAAGGGATCGTTTTAGCAGTGCGAAATTAAAAAAAAATTTTTTTTTTTTGCATTATCGTTTATTACTCCACAGGACTGCAATATTTAAACGCGTTTTTCTCGGAATTGTGTTTTTCAAAACGATGTCCACTCTCAGAGGAAGAGTTTTGAAGATATTTATTTCCAATTTTGAGATAACATTTTTTTACGTCATTCTCTATCGGGCTAACGAAGCTTTTTTTTAAATCTTCCTATTTTTTTTTTACGAAAAACTATCGTAAGAAAAATAGCAAATTCGATACAATTTGTTCAAACCGCGGCCATTTTGTCAAATTAAAAAAAAAACTCCATAGCGCGATCGCGACTTTCCTACTGATTAATAATCTTTATGAAATTTTTATTTCACCTCAAAATTTTATCCGCGATCGTGAACATCGTAAAGGAACTTTTTTTTAACGTTTAATTTTTCAACAATTTATTTAATTACTATATACCAAACAAATGAACGTAAAAAAAAATCATTTAGTATTCGGCATGAATGTACTTATTTATAAAAATAAAACCAAACCGATTAGTTTATTACAACATAAAAAAAAAAACATCGCAAAAATCAGCGATTTTTTCAAGGTCACGCCTAGACGATTCCTTAAATAAGTGGAGGTGACCTTTACGTTGCGACAGCGTCTCCACAGGGATTTAAAAATACATTGTCGCGTTTGATGACCCCTTTCGTACGGTACAACTTTTGTTTGAAACATTTTTTCAACGTCGATAATTACAGAGATATTCAAGGTGGTAACAGTTAGTGTTAATAATATAATAATATAATAATAATAACAACAACAACAACAACAACAATAATAATATCACATATGTATTGACAATTAATATTATTATCATAATATTACTAATTACGTCATAATAACAATATATTATTCGAAATACCAAAATATTATATCGTATCTACGAAAATAATGTTAAATTATGACAATTCGATTATTATAATTAATATTAATTATTCAACAATTTTACGTGCGTTAAGATAGGACGTAGAAATGAAGAAGGAGAACGTATCGATTAGTCTATACGTATACGTGCATACGTGTGTATACGTATAAACGTAAATGATCTCAGTAAAATCGTGAATAGCCAGAAAAATACCATAGGAGCACCAATAACACCATACGCATTCGGTGCACACCCTTAAAAGCAAAAAAAAAAACCCAAAAAAA
>JAPYZI010005011.1:0-11588 GCA_030523105.1 Ophioninae sp. A BG-2022a
AACACCAAAAAAAAAAAAAAAAAAAAAAAAAAAAAAAAAAAAAAAAAAAAAAAAAAAAAAAACGAAAAGTAAGAAAGAGAGAAAAAGACAGAAACGAATAAAAAGAATAGACGAAAAGAACGGCCGATACCCATCGATGCGAAACTCTTTTCTTTTTTTCTTCTTTTTTTCTTAACGTTTTTTTCTTTCTTCGTGCCACGTACGAAAAACGGCAGTCGGACTGATAACTGGTTGAGATTTTTATCTCCCGATGCCGACCGTTCCTCGAACCAACGCTCTCTCGATCGCGCATGAAAAAAAAATATCCCATGAAATATTTTTTCGTATAGAGCAAAGAAACTTTGATAAATAAAAACTAAAAATACGGCAAAAACGAAGAAAAAAAAAAGGAAAAAAGAAAAGAAAACAAACAGAGGAATTGTAAAATAAGATACGAGTTCCGTTCCGCATCTTTCTTTCCTCCATCGATCCCTTGGCTCTTTGTTTTTCTCGTGTTCCGCTGCTTCGCGACCTCATCGCGCGTCGTGTGGCTTTGAGAGAACCGCGTCTCGCCAACCACGCCCACTGCCACCGCTACCGACACCCCCCCCCCCTCCCCCGCCCCAGCCGACAAACCGCTCGAATCGCCCGGTCGTCGTAACTCGACGGAAACTCCCGCGCGACACCGCGATATGCAGATCGACGATCAAAGCGTCCACGAATAATTGGAAAATAAGGATAAACCGAACGAGAAACGAAAATAAAAACATCAAAGGGCAAATACGTTTTGTACTGATATTTAGTAATAATAATAACAATAACAAACATCAAACTCGATTCATCCGGATAGATTAATGTTTCTCTGTGCAACCTGAAGAAGTGCGGTGGCTGGAGCAACAAAGTCTGACGAATCGAACAACGCTTGAAATACGGAAAAGTGAAAATGAACGATCGAGGTTGTCGTATTGATATTTCGAAACAGTGAGCTTCTCAAAAGCTTTATTTTTAAGGAAAACTGTTGCGCGATATTACTCTCGTTTCAAGGAAATATTAGAAAGAGAGAGAGAGAGAGAGAGAAGGGTGTTTCTTTCGTGTTTTGATAACGAAGTTCCTTAAGAGCGCCGGACTTAAAAATGTACAAAAATAAAAGCTGGCGGAATACAACAGACGGAAGAGTTTACAAAATGTGAAATGACAAATGCGAAATTTCACAGATACTAGAATACGAGAGGGGAAACGGAGAGCAAGACGAATTAAGTTAAATACACTAAAAAAAAAAAAACAAGTATAATAATGGGCTTTAACAAAGTTTTAAACAGAAAGACACAACCTGGCAAATCGTTGGTTTAAACCCTCTGGAACGATAGCTAGCAGTTAAGAGTCCCGGCAAACGTCTCCGAAGGACTATTGCCATCGGTTGGGACACAAGCGTGATTCCGCGAATCGAGCCCGCGAGCATCAGCCTTCTCCCTCCCTCTCTCTCACTAACACACGCAGAGACACCCCAGTCTTCAATTTTTCCAAAAGGCAACCGCAATTTAAATTCTCCGTCGTCCTCCTCCATCGAGTCTTAGAAAATTCGATGTTTCACGATCGAATATACGAAGAATGCATCGGTAAACGGCGCAACGTTCGTTACCCTCACGCGGTGTACACTTTCACCGAAACTATAGGACCGCGCGGACTCTGAACAAGCTTGTAGTGTCGCTTCGCGAGTCCCCGGGGTAAACACTGGCGCCGGACCGTTCTACAGTGGGGTAACCTCGGAAAAACGAAACCTATCGGACAACGCGAACACTACTTCTCTCGCACTCCTCCCTCGACAGCCCTTTCTCTCTCTCATTCGCGTCGTTATTCGACACTCGAGGAAAATCACGCGATTTTGGGAAAAACAATTTTGTTGGCACGAATGGGATTCGTGGAGCGACGCGCGAGAAGAGATATTGGCATGTGCGCAGGTGTAACGCGTCGAGGCAGTAGGCGCCAACTGATCTCTCATAACAACGGCCGATAAAATTGTTGCGTTTCCACCGAAAAATTATTCTCCTGTTCTTACTCTTCCCTTTTTTCCACCTCCCCACCCCCCGCCCGCCTCCTTTCTCTCTCTCTCTCTCTTTCTTGCCTTGTATTCTTCTGTCTCCGTCCTTCCTTATTTTTTCTTTTCTTTTACTGTATAAAAAGTACAAAATTGTGGTAATTTAGTTCTCTTCCCCGCCCCCCCCCCCCTGTCTGTATCTCTCGCTCGCACTTAGCGCGCATCGCCTCTCGTGCTTGTTTCTTGCCCCTTGCCCCTCGCTCGATCGCTTATACCTGCGCATGTGTGTGTCTGTGTGTGTGTATGTATGTATATAAACGAAAATGAGGGTAACGTTAGCCCGAGAACACGGGAGGGGGAACTCGTCCAGTACACCGTTGAAAACAGCCGGCAGCCCGAGGGAGAACTCGCCACGGTGAAAGAAGAGCCAGAGAGAAGTTGGATCGAGGGGCTTCGGATTTGCGAAGCCAGAGGGCGAGCGCAGCGTTGCCTTCCCAATTTCATGCACGTGTACGACCATTTGCGGGATAGTAAAAATTGTGACTCGACGTAAAATGTGTCTTCGCCAAACCTTGGCTCGAACAATTTTATAGCGGAACAACAACGACATTCCAAAAGGGTTTCGCAACGTTCAAGCAGATATCCGGGCGCAACAAAGGCACAAAACGTCCCTGAGAATCCTCAATTTTCCGTAATACCGGAAAAAGCCGTTTTGTTAATTCCTGCGTTATTTAAATTTGGCCGAGGCTAGAGTAAAAGAATGAAAGAAGGTGGGAGGAACCTTTCGAATCTCTGTCTCATCCTACATCGCCATACAGCCTACGGCGATATCGCGTTCCCTGTATACACGTGAGGCGGGACACGAAGAGGCAAAAGACAGCGGCAACAGCAGCAAGAGCAGAACCAGCAGCAGAGACTCGAAGGAAATAAAGAAAAAGGAATAACAATTTTTTTCTCTCTGACCAGCACGACCAGGAGGAGGTTTTCTCTTGGACTAAGTGCTGCTCTTCTATACGTATATACGGATGTTCGTTGAGACCGTGCGTGTATCAGAAAGGAAGAGAGAAAGAGAGAGAGAGAGAAAGCGACGAGGGTGAGATAGCAGCGTGCTTTCGAAGAGAGAGCCTTATTCCTCTACTCTCGTGCATATACCCTATATAATTACAGGACTGGGGCAATGCGAGCTCTCTCTCTCGAGGAAGAAAACGACGGTGGACTTCGAGGGATGAGAAAAGGGAAACAAGAACGGAAAGAGAAAGAGAGAAGAAAGAAAGACGAAGAAGAAGCAACCTGACGGTTAAGGACACGACGAGCACGCCGAGGACAAAAGGACGGAAGGTAGACCGAGGGATACAAGTGACGAAGGAAAATAAAGGGAAGATCTTGGACATTCATATCCGAGAAAGCCCACGTTTTCAGTTCTGTGGACAAGATCGTTTGTTTTACAATCGTAAATTCAATATTCAGACGCCAGGCGATAGCAGTTGCGCAATCAACTGGCTGTCCGAGCCAAACGACAGAATTCCTTCTCGACCTAACCTCAATTCTCGGTGGCTAGACGCTCACTCCAACGACGACGGTATCGCCCGGAGCGTTTGTCCGAATCGACGTTGCAGGGTGAAAACCACCGGTGGAGCGGCCCCCATCCCCTTCCTCCGCCCTCTATGTCTTGCCGCCACATCTACCGAGACTCTAACCCGCTCATTCTTATTCCTGCCCCCGGGGATCTTCGTATCCTACCCAGATACGAAAGGGGATACGCCGGGGAACAGATTCGACGAAGCTGCTCTTCGCGGACGAAAAAGGAAGCTCAAGCGGTGCTGCCGCTACCCTCTCTCTAGACCGCCACATATTTCATGCTTCACTAGACCCCTGTACCTCTCGAACGATCCCAGATGTACTTTCTTTCGTTTTGCTTTCTTTTACAAGTAAAACACAACGGAGAAATTCGTTTAAATATACTTCGAAAAGAACTTAAATACTTACTTTAATGGGGGAGGAAACCGTTCAATGAAATAATTTTGATTACATTTCTAAAACGATTAGTTATGAATTTATAAAAAGATCAAATTTTCCACCTCGATGCACCTGGTACACGTGCATGGTGAATCCTCCCGGTCACGTGACATTGATGCAGGTCACATAACCCGATAACCGCAGATACGTAATACGTGGACGCAACGTGCTCTCGTACTTTGTATAACGTACAGCTGGTTGACACGAAGTACCTATAGGTTTGCACTTTTCCTATCCCTTCTTTTTCTAATACAAGATATACACATAGAGACGATTCGAAATAATCACGACATTTCTTGGTTATCCGTACAACGGTCCGAAGTTACACAAAGAAGGAAACAAAAGACTAATTGCGTTTTTGCGCTGTAATTCCCAAGTTTTTTTTTTGTGTCGCGCATTGTCGTCCCGATCCGGTGAGAGAGATAAGTTAGGTTAGGTTTGGTCAACGAGGCTTCGAATCGTATACGTGTAACGGGTGTGTGTACAAGCAACGGTTTTATTTTTGTGTTAGATGGAATTGTAATGAACATGTTCACTTTGCACGCTTTTAGGAACGATTCGGAGAATCGTCGCGACGCGCGTATACACCCGCGGCGAGCACACAACACACATGACATCGCGTGCTTGCTAATATCACGTGTGGAGCTTGTTTTCTTTTTTCCTTCTTTTTTGTTTCGTATCTTGTACCGGTAACACGAGTTTGGAAAACAAATGTAAAATGAAAAAAGAAGGAAAGAAACAGAGGCGACAAACATAACAAGGAGAAGGAAGAAAAAGGGGGGAGAGAGAGAGATCGAGACGAATTTCGGTGAGTGCTACACGTTGGCGGTCGTCACGACTGCGAAAATCGATAATTTTAAATTATCGTCGTTAAATTGTTCATTTTGTACATTGAGACGAGTGACGAGTTTAGGTAGGTTTTTTTTACTTACAAATTGCCAGCCCACGCTCGATTTCCGGTGTGGCTCCCTGAGTCCGCGAATGCACACTCGGCGAAATATATTCGGTAGTCCTGCTATGCTAATCCGACGAGCCCACCCCCTGTAAAAGTATATAATAACTATGAAGCCCCGCGTTCTCCTTATCTCTCGTGCCGATCGGAACTGGCGGTCGTACGAACGCGTCTTCCTCTTTTCTCTCCTCCTTCGTCGCTGCTTCCTTCCTTGCGCTTCTCCGTGTTATTGGTTTCGGATTATCGAGAAACGAGCTGGGAGATATCGTCGTGATTCTGGCGCTGGCATCGCTACCGGCGCGATTGGCGCCTCCTAGTCCGCTATCGTGAAACCCCTGCGCGTCATCTCGTGTTCCCGATGTATAAAAACAGCAATTCTGGCGTATTTTGTGGACCGACCGAATGCGCGACGAAAACATATTGTTTACGGGACAAAGTGTTATAATTGCAGACTTCTAATTACGAAAAGGCACAGACGAAAAACATTTTTAAACATTTTAAAAAGTGCTGGGTGAGGGGAGCAGAAACGAACGAAGCAAGAGATGAGTTACGAGCGTGCCTCGCAACATTGCGAGGGGCATATTTCGGGGCATCGCGAAAGATCGTCGGACCCCGCGGGGCTCCCGCGCTTCGAAGACACGTATAACGTAAAGAAGAAAAGGAAAAAAACCTCCGAGCGCCCCTCTCGGCCGCGAGGACGGGATAAAACGCGCCCGTGTGTGTAATATGCAAAATGAACGTATGTGAGCCGGTAGATGAAGTGTGCGATCGTGATAAGAATGTTGTACGGCGTCGGTTGTCGGTTGACAAAGGGTCGTGGATACGCCCATTCAGATCGGACGTGCAACCGCTTGCGGGGGCGTCCATATTAAAATTCTCCCCTCCCAGTTTCCTTAACGTTCTACCTCACTTTCCCATCGCGTTCTTTCCCTCTCCCTTTCGTCTTCTCCTCTTCTCCATTGTCCACTATCGCACACATCCTCTTTCGCGAACTTGCTAAATTAACAGCAGATAAGAAATAAGAAAAATAAACGTGCCCTAAACTAAAGTTACATCGAGACAATCGAAAAGAGTTGACGAGCTTAACCACGTGCGTCTCTACAGCTACTAGGGTTATGTGAGATACCTACCTTGCCGATCTTCAAACCAAGACGCATCGAACACTCTAGCGTCATCTGTGTGATGCTCGTCTAAGTATCTTTCGGATACTCCGCGGAAAATGCAGTTTCCGATAAAGAAAACACCGAGAAATAAAGATATTTTTCGTCACCTCGATTTCATATGTAACAAACTGAATTGCAATACTGGAAAAAAAAGAAGATAAGAATTGTTTTGCTTCCTTTAGCTTCTGAAGAACCGGCCGAGAAATTATGCTCTCTGGCACAAAAATGTGTCAGATTCTTGGCCCGTAGATATCCTCCAGCCGTTCTAAATCTTGCCGTAAGGTGGAGCCACACGTTGTCGACCGCCCTAACTTATCGACCCAAATTGCCCCTCATTCGTACTGTCCAAACAACATGGGCCGGTTTCGTAACCTCCACTCACCGGTAATCACAAATCTACCACCAAATCTTTCAAATTCCACCTTGCTACGTTGTGAATGATAAACAAAAGGTAATAATAGAGGCGAAGAAAACAAACGAAACGTGAAAAATATGTTTCCGCTGAGCTCGCAAAAGAAATATTGGACGTTCAGCGACGAGAACGATCTCACGGTGTTGCGACAACGCACGAATGCCGAATTCATCGAGAAGCACGGCGCTAAAATGACAGTAAGATAACTTTTTGATAAAGTTTAAAATTCTACGTGTTATTATTATTTGCGGTAATGTATTACGTATTCATTCGTCATATTATTTTTATTACAACTAGTGTCATTGTTCTATTTCATCATCGTTGATGTTGCATTTAATCATATATTTTCTCATGTCTCAAAAAAAAACCTGTCGATTAATGCCCACTGTGAATTCTTTTTAAGCGGGAACAGAGGGAGGAATATTTTTTATCGGATCAAGAAGAGCGAGCCCTTCTCAAATCTTACGAAATGCATTTGCGAGACTTTTGTAGAAGATTCTCACCTCCTATGCCAAGAGCGACTATCGCCACAGCGTTGCACTACTTCAAGAGATTTTATTTGAGAAACAGCGCCATGGATTATCATCCGAAAGAAATATTGGTTACTTGCGTCTACCTGGCAAGCAAAGTGAGCTTTTTTACCTGTACCGTTGCCTCGTTGTTATTCTTTCTGTGTGTATATTTGGTTTTATCATGACTTTCTTTGCCTCGTTTCCCTGTTGCAAATTTTGTCATCGGTCTTGCTTTGCAGGTGGAAGAATTCAACGTCTCGATATCGCAATTCGTTGCCAATATAAAAGGAGACAGGGACAAGGCATCGGATATCATACTTAACAATGAGCTGCTGCTTATGCAACAGCTTAATTACAATTTGACGATTCATAATCCTTACAGGCCGGTAGAGGGCCTCATGATCGATATCAAGGTGTTTCATTTTTATTTTTCATTCAACTCTAGCTTTCCCGTTACTAACAATAATAGTTCGGTTAAAATAAATTTGCTAATATTAAATTCAAATATTATTAATATAAGGTTGCTGTTTACAATATAATAATTTCGGAATCGGTAATAATCTTAACGAAATACAATTATTATTCTATCCATTGGGGAAAATAACTAATAATTCAATGAGTGAAAGTAAAAACAAATAAAAAACAAAATGTATTTGTACACAGACGCGGCACACGATGCTGGATAATCCGGAAAAACTGCGTCCGCACATCGATGACTTTTTGGAGAAGGTTTTCCTGACGGACAGTGTATTGCTGTACGCGCCGAGTCAAATAGCCCTCGCAGCGATTTTTCATGCTGCCTCCACCCTGGCAGTTGACCTCGATAATTACGTTACAGAGACGCTTTTTCCTAGAGAGCGCCTCGCGGGAATCGTTGAGGCGGTCAGAAGTAAGTTGTTATCAGTGTGCTCTTCCTCACGCCACTCGATCTCCAAAATATTTATTACTTTTTGCCTGCCTGCTGATTTTTCTTCTTCTTTAACGTGTTTAAATCGAATTTTGAAGAAATTCGCACGATGACAAAGTGCACGGAACTGCCCACCAGGGAGATGATCAGGGCGCTCGAGAAAAAGCTGGACAAGTGTCGTAATCAGGAAAACAACCCGGACAGTGATATGTACGTAAAAAGAGCTGACTCTTTTTTACAATTATTTTATCGCAATTATACCGGGCTCTAAAATATTTTTATTCGTTTACAATCACACGTCCGCTTCATTCGAGTTACCTGTTTAATGATGTCATTTCTTGTTCATATTTATTTTTAGATACAAGAAGAGGATGCAGGACATGCTCGACGAGGACGACATACCGGACAACGATATATACGCAAAAATCGTCCAGGACCAAGCCGCACACGACGAGAAAGTTTTGGGCGCAAGTAAAATAACCTCACCCTCGGCCGTATAGCAATAATTCGTTACTGTTCATCATCCCCATGTCGTACGAAAAAAAAAAACAATTAGCTTTATCTTTAAATGCATTTATAAAAAATCGCCGACTTGCGACATTAAAGTATTCGTGATTTTTTGTGCATATTCTCTCCCTCTCTCTCACCCTCTCACCCTCACTTTTACAGTTTTCTTCGTTTTCGGCGCTTTGATTCGAGGCTGTCGTTCGTTTCACGTGTCTTGTCGTCGAAAGTCAAGCTGCTGTGTGAGATGATGAATCCGATGGTGATGGGTCAAGGTGTTGTTTTGAAAAATAGAATTTTGCGTGCCCAGAGATAAATTGCTGGGCAAGGATTGCACAATCGGCAGGCCCGCGGCCAATTGCAAACTGCTCGGATGTCCTGGTAACACGGAAGAGGTCACCGGCGTCTGGCTTGGATAATTAAAGAACCTGCAATTTTTCCGTCAAACATTTCAAGTCCTTACTAGAATTTTCGAACATTTATTCGTCGCCCACTCAAATTTTTCCATTTTACCATTTTCCTCATTTCTCGAGAATTTCTTTAATTTATCGGCAATTTTACTATTCTCCTAACACGTTTACCACTACTAAGTTTATGGCGTTGTTGATAACTAGCATGATCACCGAGAGTGACACTACAATGGGCACAATTTTCTACCATTATCATCGTTTATTCGTCGCTCTCTTACCACAAGCGATCTCCCACGAAGATAGGCCTTGGCGCCGGTATGCCCAAGCTCGAATAGTACTGCTGAGCCAATAACTCGACATCGTTCGTGTACTTTCTCTTCCACTTGGTTCGCCGATTTTGAAACCATATTTTAATCTGTAAGCAACCATAGTACGGGGGCGTCCATTAATTACGTGAGACTTGCATTTTTCACCAGCTCACCGCATTTTCCCCTTGGTGAGTGAAGTAACGAAACGACATAAACACAGGCTCCGCCTGGTGAGATTTGCTGAGTTTAATACAGAGTCTCTACCCCTTCCGAATCTTAACCATGAAATAAATGTTAAAACTTCAATATCTATTTGAGATCCTTATTACTTATGAATGAGACTACATGATGACTGATGGAGGATATTTTGCGCAAAACGCCTTTGCTTCTCCAATATCCCGAGAAAATCTTATAATTCGGCTAGAATGAAATATTTCGCCATGAAAAAATTATGTGAATTACTCCAAAAATGTATTATTTTGTTGAAAATTACTAGTATAAAAATAAATACATTTTTTGGCTCCTAATTGCATCTATCAGGCGTGAATCTCCCGCTGACTGTTGGTGAGATGTGATCTTTAAAAAAAAGATGTAAAAAAAAAGAATGCCCCGGGTGAGGATCGAACTCACGACCTTAAGATTATGAGACTTACGCGCTGCCTACTGCGCTACCGAGGCACATGGTGGAAAGTATCTCTTTAAGGCATCTAAACTCACCCTACAAGCGCTTGCAAACAAATCGCGAATACCGCAATTATGCATTCATGATTTCGTCTCGCAACGGAATAGCTACCAAGTTAACAATTTTAAACAACAAAAAAAAGCTTCAACTATTCGTGCGTATAAAGTAACTGCCCTTGATAAATGTAGGGGATACGAGGACAAAAGGGTGTAAGAATGTTGAATGTTGAAACGTAATTTTTTTTGTCAAAAAAGAGGGGGGGACGTGTGCACCGCGATATATCCTAATTAAAAAATCGACGCCTCCTCGGTCCGTCGCCTCAACGGAACGTAAAATGCTGCGGCGAAAGAGGGAGAAAGAGAGAGAAAAAGATCCGGAGCTATCTACAGAAAAGGAAGAACGCATGGGAGAGCGAGTAGGAGAGAAGTGGAGAGGGGGAAGCGCACGAGGGAGACGGAGACGCCCGAGCGAGCGTCGGGTGTCTCGTGGGCAACCGCGGCTCGTTAACTCCGAGAAATATTGTGACATTTATGTCTGCAGTACACCAGGCTTTTCTAATCTTGTTCTCTCTGATCTGTTGCTCCTGACTCCCCCGCCCTTCCCGCACCACCTTCTCACTGCTTACACACTTACGAGAGGATTATTGTGGCACTCGCCAATTATTTACCGCGAGTAATATTTGCCGAGAAATTATTTGATTAATGACAAAATTTGGGTTATATTTGTGTATATATGTTTATATATATATATAAGTATATGTTGCAACAGGTGTTCGACTGTTTAACGTCAAGTGCCGTTTGATGGTATTCTGTGGCGTTTCGTGATTTTGGGTGCTAATTGGCCTAGAGTGTGCAGAGATGGCGCCATCAGGCCCCGACGCCACATGTGTTCCCCCGTTATTGTCACGTTTGCTCCTTCCTCGCCCAACCAAAAGGGTCCAGAAATTCCTATAATTCAAAGGCTGCTCTCGACGAGTCCCCGAGTCGAAGCTCTCGCGTACAAAAAAAATCAATCGACATCGAGAACGCGGAGTGAAACGAAGAAAAAAAACAAGAAAACAAAAAATGTCTTTCAGGTGGTGCGCGCGATGCAGTAACCCGGAAGTCAGATCGCACGATTTATAGGATGCAACACGAGTTCACGGTGGATAAGTAGAAAACATTCTTGTTTTTTTTTACTGCCTCACGATGTCGCATAATCCGTGGAAGCCCTCGCAGGCACCGAATTACTTTTCTTACGCGATGACTGGATGGTAGTACCGGGAAGTTTCCAATGTGGCCCTAACGAAGAACAGACTCTTCGTACTTAATTTTTTACTTACGCGGAAAGGACAAATGATGAAGAGTCAGCATTGGACAGTCTGGCCAACCGCGCGACTTCCGCTACGAAGTGTGTCAAGAAAGAAAAGAAATCTAGAAATGAATTTTGCATTTTCCCAGTTTAATTTTGTCCTTTCGGCAAAAACTCGGGTATATTCGTAATCAGCAGACAATTTCCGATTAAATAGACCCTTTTACAAGTTTAAAATGGAAAAAAAATTTTTTTCGACCTCCCCCGGCCACTTTTCCAGAAACTTGAAAATCACGATATTTCAAAAGGTCGTAGGGTGAGCATCTCATATGGTATGAAGATTCAATTGGTGAGTTTGGAAAAGGTTTTTGCCTAACTTAAACAATGGCGTTGGATTCGTATCGATATCTCTTTTAGT
>JAPYZI010005012.1:0-22390 GCA_030523105.1 Ophioninae sp. A BG-2022a
ACTGTATGCGTCAGAGCTGCTTCCTGCCTTGGAGCCGGATGCAGATCCTGCGCGAGATCCACTTGCTGATCCACTGTATGCGTCAGATGCAGATCCTGCCTGAGATCCACTTGCGGATCCACTGTATGCGTCAGATGCAGATCCTGCGTGAGATCCACTGGCTGATCCACTGTATGCATCGGAGCTGCTTCCTGCTCTGGAGGCAGATGCAGAACCTGCGTGCGAACCACTTGCTGATCCACTATGTGATTCGGAATCACTTCCGGATTCACTGTCCGTTCTACTAGCAGAACCGGCACCACTCCATGCCCCGGAGTCAACTCCAACATGTCTTGAGGATATACTTTCTACATCCCAGACATCATTTGATTCTTTCATTGTAATGACGGCCTCGTTGTCGTCGCCCGGACGGATTCTTTCGATCCTCCATCCTTCGATTTCGGCCAAGCGTTCTATGTCAATTTCCATCTCAATTTCCTTCCCTCCCGCACCTTCTCCATCTTGCTCAATGATGATATCCAAGAACAAGGGGTCCGGTACTCCCTGATTGACCGTTTGCACCGATCCATAAGACGCCCCTACCAAACTTTGGCAAACCAAGTAGGCTAGAATCCCAGTTAGGACCTGCATCTTGGAAGAGATTCCAGGCTCTGTAACTCATCCTCACGAGCCCTCATTTATATACATTTCTATCAACTGAATCAACATTCTTTCAGTCACGCGCCATCTGCTTTGTAGTCCCCATTTTCTGTGGCCGTTTTCCCCGCATATCTTTTGTTTTTCGTATAATTATTGATATATTCTCTTTTTATCGTCTCTGAATAACACATGGAATAACGTCACCTAGCGTCGACGCATACTATCATGATTATTGTAAAAACTGCCGACCAGATTCTCGATATCAATGCTGTTTTTTTCAGTAATTTCCATTTCCTAATGAACACGTCTGGTATCGCCATTCTTGCTATTTTATTCGTTACAATTTTTATCTGTATTTCGTAAATACTAGCTAGGTTTATAATTTTTTTCATCCGTTTGTTGCCGCGCAACAGTCACCAAGGCAATATGTTGTTTATAACATTTATTTCTGAATAACTGTTTTTTTTTTCGTTTTTAGCAACATAGACATCCGCCACTTGCCATCGGCTGGATGTTTCTGCTTCTACCTTTTCTTCCAGCCTCAAATTTGTTCATAACCGTGGGTTTCGTCGTAGCCGAACGTGTTCTGTATATCCCTAGGTAACGCAACAAATCAATTTTACAATAAAGCGCTTATGCTTTTTGTACATATTGCAATTATATATGTTTCGTAGGTAATATATATATGCTTATTTTTCCAGTGTCGGCTGGATTCTTCTAATAGCGTATGGAGCTCAGGTGACGTGGACAGCGATACCACGGCGGCGAAGCTTAATTGCTGCTGCTGTTGTTGGGTTGCTAATTTTAAGTTGCTGTCGTACAGCAGTCAGAAATCGAGACTGGGTTTCACGAGAAACCCTTCTAAGGTTCGAACTCAACATTGTAGTTTATGGTTTATCGCTATACACGCGTACTTACAGAACAATCTTTACGTTTCATACCCATTCCAGATCACAAACTCTATCTAATATCTTTGAAAAATTTTTGTAGGGCAGGCCTTCGTTCTTTACCACATAATGCGAAAATGCACTACAATTTTGCAAATTTCCTACGGGATACATCCCAATCTAACCGGGCTATTCTCCATTATCAGCTAGCACTTTGGTAAGTTTTTCATTCATTTCTCAGCTGTATTAATTCCACCTGCATCAACTTTTCCATTCTGGTTTGACTTGAATTCCCCCAATACGCATACTCCTCCCAATTTTGTATCACCTTGTTAAAAATTATTCAGTGTATGTTAATGTTTATAAAGATAATCTGAAAACGTTTTGATTTGCAATAAAGAGCTTACCACGGTATACCGTGACGTGTTTCCAACAACTGTTGACAACTTAATCGTGTAGTAATTACGTAGGTACGAACGAGTTTTTCGCACTTGACAAAATACCGATATTTACGGATGCATTTTCATATCCCTAAGAAACCGCCTCATTCCCTCTCTCAATGTTGTACAGATTGCAACGGAGCAGAGTTACTATTATGATTTATTGCTAAATGCGTTTGGAATATTTTTATCATTGAAATAATATGCCAGCGTTTCAGTTCCATTATGACTATTGAATGGTTCTAGATCGTCAAACCTCTCCATTATTCTAACATATCTACTATTTTTTTTTCCAAAACGTACGCGGCCTTTATTTCCCACAATTCAATATCGGCTATAAACCAAATTTTTGTTCCAGGCTTTGGCCATCATACGCGAGTGCTCACAACAATCTTGGTACACTGACGGCAGGAGACCAGGCGGAAAGACATTTTTTGGCAGCGATTCATGCACAGCCGAGTCACGTGAACGCTCATTACAATCTCGGTCAACTATACAAGTGAGTGCATGTATTCGAAGGATGTAATATTCTTCGGTTTGCGTTTCGCAGTGATCCGCTGACAGTAAACATTTATATGCAACGGCACATGGGAGTAAATTAATTGTGCGATAGTTACGATGGCCTAGCCCAACAACCTACGATATTAAACGTATCGTAAAATATGCCCTCGAGTTTGGAGTGCACAGTAGTTCAGCTTTCGAGTATCGCGTAATGTGTACAGCACCCTCCCAACCTGACTAACTGAACGCCCGCAATATTTTAACTCAAGCACTCATCCGTCTGGAACACTTGGGCAGAGTTGTGATAATTGTACAGCGATTAATTGTCGAAATCTAAACGTATATATATATTGTTAAATTAAAACTCGGACGGTCGATGCAAGCTGTTGATAAAACGGTCGTTCGTGCCTGTAAACCTCTATCGGCAGAAGTTTTCATTAGTTTCCCTATGCCTCCTTGTAAAAATGATTCTGATCGAAAAATCAAAAGCAGTGAGGTGAGAATATATTTTACAGAAAAAAAAAGTGAACTACGAATGTTGAAAGTGTATGAAAGGCGACAAATAAACAAGTGCCATTTAGTCCCGTTCCAAAAACGATGGGTGTTCTGTAACAATATCTTTTTTCTCTGTTCCACATTGCGTATAGTTAACGATGTAGCATATGCCGCTTTAATTTGCGTCGATTAGGCTGTCCCTCTTGGTAAATGATTGTGTGGTATGTCGTGTGGTCGCCCACCGTAATCACGTGTGTAGCGGAACCCTGCGGGGTGCACCCGCTAAAATCGCCACCCTACGAAACACTCCGCTTGTCGCGCACGCACTAACGCACACGGGTTGACAAAAACGGATCAGCGATTCAAGTTACTCGAGTTCAAAATGATCGTATCGACCTGTCGCAATAAATGAAAGCTGGGGAAACTCACAAATGCGCATTACTATGGAAACCTACATTTTATTGAATATTACTTTTCCATTGTCCATAAACAATGATATCATTAAATTTGTCTATTATTATTCCGCATGAAAATAAAAATCCCTCTTCAACTACATCATCTTTGAGTACCACGAAATGTGTCTAATTTTCTTCGAATGAAGCTGGATCCTTGAAGGTGTCAAGTCAAAATGGCAGCCGCCAATTGTCCATTAAATAGCACTTTGCCATTTTATTCAAAATCTGTCACAATCCTTTTTACCAAATCGGACATTTTTCTCTTATTCAACAATCACTGTACGACCAACAGTGTGCGCTCCAGATGTTTCATCGAAAATGAGTGAATACGTATAGCTGGATCAGGTCGCCGCATACGCTTCAGTCACGTTTGAATTTTACCTGACACGATCACTGATGATGTCCCAGTGGCTTTTCGTACACAGGAGCTGCAAACTCAACCGTGCCGAAACAGCTGTCGCTCTGATCAATATATCACTACTTTGTTCGCTGTTACACATGACCTACCCAATTCCTTTTTCTACCACGCCTGGCTCTCCGACCCCATAATCGTTGTAGCTACTATCGCAATTCGTTCGAAATTGTTGTCCGTGCTTGCGTAGAGAATTACGAGGTCAATAAAATCGTTGAGCGAAAGGCGTTAAAAATTTGTTTTTTTTTTTCTCACGAAATAATCATTCGTACAGCTATTGCGTGATTATTATTATTCATATTGAACGGTTGGATGGAAAAGCTCGCGATTGAAATTCGATCGCATGTAGTTGCGCAAAAAAAAAGTCCATTGCTTTTCCGCACCTGACGGTTGAATGTTTGATGCCTTTGATTTGTTTTCTCTTCCCAATCGAAACGTGTCGACAGAAGGGTAATTCAAGCTAATCGATCGAAACGTACCATCCTCGAAATTATCATCGAAAGTAATTTGTAATAAATATACACATACACACACACACATATATATATATATATATATACAGCGTATATATAAATAGCACAATCCCGATTTACCGGGATCGGGTTATTTTCCGAGCGGATTAATCGCCATTCAAGCCTCGTACACGTGCAGTCATAGAAGCTCGCTTGCGTCAAGCCGAGATACGTTTAAACTCAAAAGTCATTCGCTCCTTTGTTTCAAACGCATGTCGATACTGGTCGAAAAAAAAACGATCCTCCACTGGACTGGTGTTCAGTAATAAATACGAGAATATTAAAGTTAAATAACAAAAATTATTATTATTTATTAATTCGTGTGAATTATTATTAATTGTGTAAATTATTATTAACTTGTAAATTATTATTACGTTATGGCAACACATGTGATGTATAGAACGAAGTTTCCGTCGTTTCTGCACATGTATGTACGCACGTAATACATTTTGTCGAAATTTAAAAACGGTTATGGAAGAGGCAGAGTAAAATCAAACGAGCGTTTACAATCTCAACGGTAAATCCCGTATGGCGATTCTCCTGGCGCCGTAGCCAAAATTAAAGTTTAATTAACGCGCACGCCACGTGCTGGTTCTTCCACTTCCGGAGTTGAACGATACAGTACGATCGACGGGGGGTGGTTGAAGCCGAAACGCGGGACTAATACCCGAGCGATGCCAACACGTCAGGCAGTTTTTCTTTTTTTTTTGTTCTGCCTGGATGGTTTTTTATTTTTATTTTTTAATCCTCACACAATTCGTTACGGGCAGTCCAATGGATTTATCGCGCACACTTTTCTCACAGTGGTGATCCCTTAAATACAAACAAAAAAACAAATTCCCCATATTAAAACGATATTTTTAGTGCACGAAGTTTTTTTTTTTTTTTAATCTGCATTATCTGTTTTAGAAAAACCAACAGAACAGAGGAGTGCATAATAATGCTGCAGAAGTGCATCGCTCTCGATCCGGCTTATACGCCGGCATATTTGGTCTTGGCGAGATTGGCAACCGGCGAAGCGACCGGAGTACTTCTCAGGCACGTCGTACGATTGCAACCACGAAGCCCCGATTATTTGGCCGAGTATGCATCGTGGCTTTATCAGAATGGTGAGTTTGTTTGGATTTGTTTGAGTGAGATCTACAATTTTTCTTCTTTTCAATTGCACGATTCTTCGATCTTTTTTCATTGTACTACTTTAGCACGTGTAAAAAAAAAAAAGAGATTGAATTAAGGACCTGCAGTCGAAGCGAAACTTCAACGCAGCACCTTGGTCGATAAGGAAGAAATGATTTTTGTATTCAATTCTAGCAGTTTTACGAATATACAACGTTCGTCTATCGATTTCAAATCTCCTGGTGAAATTTCGTTGAATTCTGAAGAGTCGTTTAGGAAATACGGGGATATCTACCAGCCTGTTCTGCCTTACCGATACCGATGTCTTCTCTTTGCAGTACAGATACATCGCGAAAATACGATTTTCTTGACGCAAAAAAAATGATAAAAATTATCCATGTATCGAATCATTAATCGCTATTTACGTGACTCGTGAATTTGACGAATCAACGACCTTTCAGGCAAATGGCTGCCATCCCTGAAGTACTATCTCCAGGGTATGGAGATTTCGGCGTCCCACAGGTCATCCCTTCTGGGTACAGCGAGGATCCTCAGGTCGAGAGGTCAATGGCCCCGGGTGCATCAACTGATCACGAGGTAAAAGCGCTTCCGGTCATACCGATTTGTCAATTTCTATCCATAAATCCGCATAAATATATTTTTCAATCGTCCCCTACATTTTACTGCGAATTCAGTTCAACGAGGGTATTCATCAAACACATTTGAAAAACAGATACGTAGAATATATAAAAAATCCTTCTTTCAATGTTTTTCAAAATAACTAAAAAAAATTAAAAAAAAATACAAAAAAATATAAAAATTAATTCGCTTTTATAAACAAAAATTCCGCGTTACTTTTTGTTCGTTTCGGTCCAAGATTTGAAATTTCGATAACGATATTTGAAATTTTCCTCGGGCGAATACGATCCTGACCCGTCGAAAATCCACTTTACTTGGCCACTTTTATTTTTTGACTTATTTTATTTTTATTTATTTTATTTTTTTTTTTTTTTCATTTCACCGATCCTGTCAATCGACTCTCTTCGTGCGAGTCTTGAAAATAGTGGGGCGTCTATAAATATGTACGTGATACGACGAGCTCGCATCCATCTCGGTCTCTCGGTGGCGCAGGTAGAATATTTTTGTTGGACCAGGACGTGCTCTTCTGAACTTCCGTTGCACGTGACGCTGAATTTGTCCGGAGGCGCGGTTCTCCTGCATCTTTTTCCCTCTTTCCCTCATCCCTCGCAACGAACCAATCCCACCCGAAGCTCCTCCGCCCAACCCAGAGCTCCGACCCTCCTCAATATCTGGCTGTTTATCTTCTTTTCTACTGGCGACATTTCACTACACTCATGTAAGCCCAAACTCCCTCTTCCACCCATGACACATACGTGCAGACGGAATTTTGCCAAAGTTGGTATGTTGGGGACATAAAAGTGTCAGTGTTGCGACTTATACCTACCGTACCGAGGAATTGGGGCGTTCATTCGTGTTCCAGTTTTGTTTCACGTTTTGTTGATGCCCACGAGCATTTATCCCCTCCCCCCTCTCTATCTACCTCTATCTTTTTTATCTCCGCCTCCCGAAACCAGTGCAATATGCATGGTTTGGCAAATGTGTCACAACATCCCGATTTTCAATGTAAATATAAATCCCCAAGCTGGACGACCAAAATTGCCGGAAACCCAAGAGCGAGAGGTAGAGAAATTTAAACGTAGAAACAACGTTTCATATCTCTTTCTAAACTGCGATATAGAACACGGTGTAGGAATTAAAGGGATTACCCAACACAAAAAAAAAAGAAATATTAAAAAACAACTTCGGTTCAAAGTTTCAAAAATATTCTTTCAAAGAAGCATCGTTGGCCAAACTAAACGCGTACCCACTTTTTCTCAACGCTCACAGTCCTCGACGCGTGATGCAGGATTTTAAAAATTTTTTTTTTCCCATTTTTAAATTTCGCCGTTAATTTTTTGTTTATACAAAAATATTGCGAAGTCAAATCGTACCGAAAAAATCTGAAAAAATTCTCGAGTGTCTTTCAGAGACAGTACAATGACATAAAAAATCCTGGGTCAATATTTATATATATATATATATATATATATATACAATATGAAAAAAAAAAATCGACATACACGAGAAACTACAGAGGACCAGCAGTATCGGCCTCGGGAGTACGACACAGCGGTAAATATGCCTAGTGAAATGTCAACATTCATGAAATGACACACCAGGGACGACAGCTTCACCCCCATTCATTTTCACGCCCTTGTTAATTTAACATAAGAAACGAGGGTGACTACCCTCCCTATTGTGACCCAAACAACCAAGAAAACATCGAAGTTTTCCATAAAACAAAAAATAGGAAAAAAACATGTCTGGTGATCCCAAGAAAACATCGCCCCCAAGCTTCGTATTTCCCGAGGCCGTTTCACGTACGTTTGAAGAAACGACCCTGAGCCCTCTGGTACTCCTCTTTTCATCCCCCACGGGGGCATATTTTTGCCTCTGTTTTCGCTGATACGGGCGGAAGCGAGCGGAAGTAAAAGGGAGCCAGGTCGACAGATGTAAGGGAAAACGATGCAGAATTCCCTACTTTGTGCACCATGCTGAAAGAAAAATTGTACGAACGGAGGGCGGAGAGGGGGAGAACGCCCTCGGAATCTGAAGCGATTAAGAAAATTTGTTTTCCTACGAAGTGAAAAGTCTATTTGTTTGGGAAAAACTCTGGAATCTTATTTTTCGAATCTCTCGAGGATATTTACGAGTCGCATTTCGACGGGATTTTTTTGTACGAAATTGGGTCTCGAATCTCGAACGAAAATTTAACGACTGATCGGTAGTAATTGTCCGAATAAACAATCGAATATTTCTGCGAAAAAAAAGATCGTAAATCGATTAACCAAAAGGAATTTTAAACCGGAGAAATCCAGCTTTATTTTACTTTTTCATTTTTATTTTTAAGATTTTTTTTAAATACTCGGGACGTTATTTTGAATGAAGTCGTTTGATCTTTGAGGATGTTATTAGCTTCAATTTCGTTTTCAAAAAAGTTACTATTTTTTTTCCTAGAGTTATTTGGATTTTTGTTAAATAAATGTTGGTTTCGAAAAAATCGGTATCTTTATCAACTTTGATGAAATTTTCATTAGGATTTTAATCGAAATTTGAATTTAATTAATCGCAATGAAAAATGTTACGAAAAATTGAGAAATCGGCAGAGAACCGGATATCCCTCGGGTTTCCGGAGGTCGGAATAATGCGGAGGTTGGCATAATAAAGGAATGTGCACGTGCACGCCTAAATGGGAGGGCAGGCATAAATCGGCAAGTACGCGTTGCTCTCGGACAATGAGGCAGAACTGTCAGCGCGGTTTCTGATGGATATATGTACGGAACAGATTCATGCGCGATTACACTTGGTCGAGGCGTCAGGATGGTCCAACGGATCGTCTATGTGGGAAGCAGAATCCAACCCTGATAGAGAAAAGGAAGAGAGAGACAGACAAATTCGTATAAATGTGTCTCTGCTCGATAACGATCCCGGGCTTATCTGATGGGAATCATATGATGGTATTCCAATGATATTTCCACTGACATTTTCACCTTTTTCTATCCTCGTTTTCCCATCTTCCTTCGTCACTATTTCCGGGTTGGATTTCCCTTGAAAATGAAAAATCAATCGATACGTGAAGTTTGTTTGGGTTTATTAGGGTTTTTTTTTTTAGGATTCATCATTTCCTGGTTGGATTTCCCTAGAAAATGAAAAATCAATCGATATGCGAAGTTTTTTTGAGTTTGTTTGGGTTTGTTTGGATTTATTACGGTTCATTAGGATGGGTTTGGGTTTGTTTGGTTTATACATATGCAAAATTTGATTTGTACAGATACACGAATTTTTTTTTTTTTTTTTTAATAAGGTCTCTTTTCAAATTTCTCAAATTCGATTTTCGACTTGGTTAAAAAATAATGAAAAAATAATACGATCATCATTATTGATGCCATCTACGAAAATCTCTTTTGAATCACCTCGATCGTTTTATTCTTTTTTTTTTTTTTTTGGTTTTTTTAAACAAAGTCTTTTCTTCTTTACCGTGTTTCAGATGGCACTTGATGTTGCGGGCGAAACGGGGTGGGCTCATATATCGAGGAGACCTTTATATACGCGCGTGGCAGCTGCAGAGCGAATCAAGAAGAAGGGGTCACCAGCATCAGCGTAATCTTTGTCTCGCGGTAAGTTTCGCGAGACAAACTTTATGACAAAAAACATCGTCGAAAAAAAAATTTCAAAATAATCCTGGTCATTATTTTTGTCCGCAGAGCGCCAATATTCGCTATAAATTACGTCCTCCGAAATCAACGGTTCAAATCAATTTTATTAAACGTCATCGTTCAATGCTCGGATTCCACAAAAAAAAAATTCTCAAAAATCCTAAACTCAAATTTAATCCCTGATCCATGGTGCTTAATTTTTGTTTCAAATAACCTTTAGACTGCCTTTTCGTTCAGGAAAGTCGAATAAAATTCTTTGGATATTTTTAATAAAATATTTTTAAATTGTTTTTTTTTTTTTTCGTTCCAAACTAAAATTTCGAAAAAATCTTTGATTCTTTATAATTCAGTATTAAATTTTGACCCCTGGTTCATGGGACTTAATTTTTTTCAAATGACCTCTACAATGACCCTTTTCAAGGTCAACCCTTCTAAAAGTTAACCTATCACTATTTATATAGAAAAAGTGGCCGAAAGTGTCTGACGTTGTTTGTTTTCGTGTTTTATTGAGTTTTCAGGAGGCGGGATGCTCGACACCCCGAGTCGCGAGCGTCTCGGTGCATCTCGAGCAGGACAGCAATCGATCGAAGCAATTGGAGAGAACGCCGCGTTGCGGGGTGCGAAATTGTCGGGGATCGAGAAAGGGTAAGCAACCCCGGGTCGCCGCGCCGGCGTTGCTCGTCCAGAATCTTCTCGAGACTCTCTAGCTCACATCGATGATGGAAGAGGAGCGATGACGAGTATCCTCGCGTTTGAAATTATCGAGGATCCTGATCGGGTTCTGTACTCGCGCGATAATCGGCCAAATCACGTTTAATCGATGAAATCGATGAGAATTCTTCGTTCGAATTTGCCACGAGTGACGGAAGCGCCAATATTGTTTTTTATAATTTTTTTTTTCATTTTTTTCCACGCTTTTTTCTTCGAGAATGAACCTCTAATTGTACGAGAATTTTATCGTCCAACCCAAACAAACCCAAACAAAAAGAGAAAGGAAAAAAAAAATGAAACTTACGATCACCCTGCATTGGGTCTTTTTTTCATTTTTTTTCCACGCTTTTTTCTTCGAGAATCAACCTCTAATTGTACGAGAATTTTATCGCCCAACCCAAACAAACCCAAACAAAAAAAGAAAGCAAAAAAATGGAACTTACGATCAGCATGTATCGGGTTTCAAGAACGAGCCACGAAGAGAGGCGATAAACATTTTATTTTTCCACTGTAATAATTATTCATTGACGAATATTCTTCAATCGATGAGTAAAAGAAAAATCATTTTTTTCCCCCTCGCTTAAATTTAAATAATTTATAAATAAATAAAAAACGTTTTTTTAAAGGCAAGTTTTTTTTTAATTCGTATAACAAAAAGTACAATCTTATTTAAATATTTTTTACATACATATATATTAAGCCAATTCAATTATCAATTAATTTCGTAACCTTTAAAGTTTGGAGTATTGAAGAATTTTTTTTTTAAATAAAATTATCCATTTTACTCGTACATTTTTTATTACGCGTTTCTCAGACGCGTAATGAAAAATGTACGAGCTCCAATTAGTCGTGAAGTTCATGAAACATCGATTTTCCGTTTTGTGTCTCACAGAGAATCGAATTGAATTAAAAAAAAATAATTTCATAAAACAATTATTTTTATTTCGCTTTTTTACCTTATTAAAAAAAAACACACACACATACACAAATTGTTACGAATTTCTTGAGGGGACGAGAAGTGGTGAGAGTTCTTCGAATTTACAAGAAAGGACCAAGGGATGAGATTCCGCCAAAAAAAAAAAAAAAAAAAAAAAGTTAACAAGAAAAAAAAACAAAAAAAAAAAGAGAAAGAAAAAAGTCGAATCCTCGATCCGTTCCTAATGAGAGAATGTGAAAAAAAAACGAAAAAGAAAAGTGGGTAAAAAAATTCGAAAAAAGAGAGACTGAGAGAGAGAGAAAGAGAGAGATGCATCGATCTGTAAATATATTTTTTTTCTTTACACGAAAAACGATAAAAACGTATAAAGTAAAAATAAAAAGAACGATGAGAACGAATGCAGCCTGGAGTGCAGTTAAATAAATAATAATAATTAAACAATAAAAGGAGTGGATGTGTCTATGTCCAAAAATCGAGAATTTTCATCGTGAAAAAATACGGATTCGAGTGAAAAATTTGGAGATGCGATTATTTATTTATTATTAATGAATAATAAATAAAAAAAAATACAAATAATAAAAGAATAATAAATAAATCAATAGTAAATAACGAATAAAAAATTAATAATTAATTCATAAATAACGAATAAACGATTGAATTAAAATTTAAAAAAATATAATTTAAAAAAACGAGCTCGCGAGATAAATCCAGATCGTTTGTTATATACGATAAACAAACCCGGAAAATTCATATTTTCGCACGTTATTGGAATTAAACGGTAAGTTGTAATATCGTAAACTTATACGATACATTTTACATATATATAAACGGTGCCAATGTAAATGAAGAAAAAAAAATGGCGCAATGATATACGGAGCGGGGGGGAGAGGAGAGAAATTTTTTTTTCGTGAGTACTGCAAATTTTTCTCCACGCTTGAATCGTTAAATACCGATCGAGCATCGTCCCACTGACCTACGAGAACGATTGCGACGAGGAGAAAAAAAAAGGAAAAAAGGAAGAACGTTTAATAAAAAAAAAAAAAAAAAAAAAATGAAACTTTTTGCAGCACGAAAAAAAAAATAATTTTGCCTTGGATTTAATCGTAAAACGAACCTTCGAGATTGAAAGCACACCTGCGCAAAAAAATTAATTTGCTCAGTTGGCGAAAAGGCCTCGCGAAGCCTTCACGAAAAAAATATGGACAGTTAGAGATTGGCAGATGGTCGCGATATAATCAAGAATAAATTAGTCGCTTGGGGCAGACTTTCTTCTGCAATAAACCGATATCTATATATATATATATATATATAATATATATATATATATATACAAAAAATAAATATTTATTTTTTCGTACTTTCGGAATTACCGATTTAAAAAAATGTATTACTTTTCATATCCGGAATAAAAAAATAGTTGCGGAAAAAAGGAAAATTAAAAAAAGATTTTTTTTTGCGATGTTAATAAATCTGTTGTTTATTGGATACATATTTCTTAAATTATTTTTCCCGTTTACAACGAAGCTTGCCATCCAGCGAGATAACCCTTAAAGGATTTTTGTACTTTCTGCTTATTTCGATTTGTTTGGGTTTGTTTTAGTTCATTTTGGTTTTGATGAATTTATTTAGGTTTAGGTTTCGAGTTTTGGGTTTTTCTGGGTTTGTTTGGGTTTGCTGAGATCCCTTAGATGATATTATGATTTTATTTATGTTTATTTCGATTTTTTTAATACAGTAAAATCATATAACAAAAAAAAAATTCAAAATTCGTTATCTCGAAAACTATGAACAGTCGCCAAAAATCCTTTTGGGGATTCTCTTGAAATATGACAGGGAAGGTCTGTGCAAAATTTTATCTCGATCGCAGATAGGGTTTGAATCCTCATCCCTATTTCTTCTAGATCGATATTATTTAAATTATTTCGCGACCCTCGTACAATATAGACGAGGCGATGTTACGAGCTGCTTCGAAATCGTTTAATTGACAATACAAATGTGGGCGACGAACTTTGCGGCTCAGCGAGTGACACCGTACTTTGTCACATTGTCCAAATCAATTTGAAGCTTTGATGGAAAAGCAACAACAACAACAAAAATAGATGTATGCGAATAGAGGGGATGGTCGAAAAAAAAAATTATGTAAATAAATGTATACAAACGACATGCAAATCGAATTCAACGATGCTTGAATAAAACAGGTAAGAGAGAGAGAGAGAGAGGGAGTGAGTGAAAAAAAAAATGAATAAATGTAAGAGCCAAGAAATTCAAAATAAACGAGACGAAAAAATAATTCTTCGATCGAGGACTAAACCTCGGTTAGTTCACTTCTAACGACTTAAATATAATCAATTAATCATTGTTTGCATGTACTATATTTAAATACAAAAAAAACGAAAAGGAAAAAAATCATTTTTCAAAAATGTGCGCCTCGATTCGTGGTCTTCGAAAAATCCGACGAACCAACCACTTTACGACAGGGAAATCGAAGGTAAGAGAACGAGAGGAATTTCGAAAAGAGGATGAAAAAAGGGAACGAAAAAAAAACTATAATTTAAAAAAAAACACAATATAATTATATTTTATTGGTGATATAACTAATTTTCAAAATAAAAAAAACAACATTAATACAAAAATGACATTTGAAACAATATCATTTTTATTTCTTGACAAAATTTAATAAAATTCTCAGAAAGTTCAAAAACAAAAAACAAAAAAATTAGAAACCCAAAAATCCGACTCGAATTGATCAAAAAAATTTTTTTCGATATAATATCATTTTTTAAAGAATATAAAATATTTTTTCGTATGCGTAAAAGTTGAACATTATTATTTATTCATCGTTCCCGATCAATCGATCGTTTCCGGTCTCGGCGAAAGAAAAAAAAAAGAAGAATTGTGCGTTTCGTTCAAGCGTGTCGATCATGTATAATATTTAATCGATTGTACCAAGAAAAAAAGAAAGAAAGAAAAAAAATACTTCTTACACGTTTTTTTCGAACGAAAAACCGAGTGGTTGCGATAAATAGCCATCGATTTTTCATGATCGTCGGTTAATTGGAATACGAGCTTCGTTTTCGGTTCGATTCGAGAAAAAAAAAAGAAGAAATAAAAACGAAAAAAAATGTCGGACGAAAAGAACAAAAAAAAAATGGAGGAAAATTTCGTTCGCAAAATGGTCCACGAAAGATCGCGGTTCGATCGTTCATTTCCGAGGATACGTGCGAGCATTTTTTTTCTTTTTTTTTTTTTTTTTGAAAACGAAAAAATGGAAGGAAATCGAAAAGAGAGTGGAAAATAGAGAGAGAGAGAGAGAGAGAGATAGGATAAAAAAGAGGAAAGTTCCAACGATTTGCATAAATAGCAATCAAACGATTAATAATTATTTAAAAATTCGATCTTCCTCTCTCTCTTATATATATACATAAAAATCGTGTGTGTATATATATATATATACGACATGGAGCTCGATGAGCAACCGGATTTTGATATGCAAATTTTTCAGATACATAATTCTCGTACGATTAGCCTCAATTTAATCGGCAATCTATGTATTACTCGATAGACCAGTTTGTATATTTAATTACAGCCACGTTATCGCGCGCATATTCATTGTGAATACGATTATTATTAATTACCATAATAAAGTGTATGTTTGTATATAAATTTATTGAGAGTACAATTCTTCTGATTGCGAGAAATATCACGTCGACCCTTTGCGCATGCTCCTATGCCTTAAAATCCCTAGTTCGCGAGAATCGTCGTATTTTTAATAAATAAAAATTTGTTATGATAAAATCTATTTCGAAGACGGATGAACCATGAGATACGCAATTTTTCAAAGTCAGAGAACGATATTTCGAAGTGAAAGAATCGTCGAAAAAAAAGGTACTTTTCAAAGGGCGGTACTGGGTATAAAAAAAATCGGAAAAATCAAAATAAAAAAACAAATTGTAGCTGGTTTTATCTTTTTTGAAATACCGTTTGATAAATTGATTTGCGATTTTTTTTCGCCGAGATATTTACTTTATTGTCCGAAGGAAAAAATGTCTGGAGGTTTATTACTTTTGAAGGAATCTGTATATTCGTATTAATCGACGAGTCTATCGTTTTGAGCCAATCAATGGGCGTCCTCTATGAATGTCGATGATCCGCTCGTTATCTTCGTTTTTACAGCGGCTCGTATGAATTATCGACTTACTCCGAGCGAAATATATAATTTAAAAAAGACAAAAAGAAATGGAGAAAAAAAACAAACGTGAAATTAAAAAATAACGCGTGGATGTGGGAAAAAAAAAGTTTCATTGTGTTTCGAGCCCATTAAAAATTCCATATTATTCTTTCACCAGGGTAGGATTGAACCGCAATCTCCGTTTGGACGAAAACACGTCGTTAATTTTCCGTAACAACGAAGCGCGCGAAATCTTGACGATTTTTACAGGCCGCACGCGTCCCACGACAAATATTGATTATACGATGGGGGCAAGGAATAATAAATACCTCTCGTCTCGATACCCGATGATTGGTTTTCTCGCGCTCGCTTTTTTTCCCCCCTCTTTTCTTTTCTTTCGCTCGAGTCTTATCTCGCTTGGACATTCTTAGTCGATTAATTAAAAAAAATCGTTTATATATAAATACAACCCTCGTATCTTAAAATAGATTCGAATACGATCGTTTTTTTTTTAAAGAGAGGATAAAAAAAAATAATAATCCAAAACTTTTGTGCCTTCAATTAATTTTAATATTTAATATCGTTAATACTTTTTCAACTGTTCCATTTATTTATTAATGAACAAGTTACTTTCTTCAATGTATCTATTATTTTATAAATAAATATAATCGATGTTTTTTAATTAAAAATAAAAAATACAATTATACTAATCGTATAATATTAATAATATTCTTAGTATTATTTAATATCAATAATTACTAAACATTTTTATATCCTCATTGCTATTTTTTTGAACTGAAAATTCATTTTTTTGTTATTAAAAAAAGCTTGTGTTGTACCAAGATTTATGATTAATGTTTATCATAAAAAAAAAACTAAAAGTTGTCAAAACTCTGTAAGTGAAAAATCTCTTCGTTATCCTTCTGTTATCAGGAAAAAAAAACGTATTGATACGAATATTAAAAATTGATTGATTTTTCGATATCTCAGATCCGTATCGACAACAATCATAACCGCGAAGTGAATTCACACGTTTGCAGTTCGATTCGCGTATCGATAAAAATGATATTCGTAAAATAAAGGAAAAAAAAGAAAAAAAAAAATTACGCCGGTGAACGGAAACAAGTGACTCTTGGGGAGCTGCATTCTTTCCCGCGCGTTCGAAGTACCCGAATAAACCGAACGTTTCTCGATGAGGGTGGCGTCGAGAGAAAAATCCTCTCTCGAGAGGGAGAGGAATTAGAGTGCGCGTGGACCGCATTGAGAGGGGCCTCGTTGGATTCGAGTTTTCAAGCACCGCGGAATTATTTCCCCTTCCCCTTTCTCGGATTTTTCTCCCTCTCCTCCCCTCCCCTCCCGAGACTACCACTTTGTTCCTCGTTGTTAGCCCTCTTTATTCCAGTTGCAACGGGCCAGCGTGTATGAACGAACACAATGGAGCTCTCGTCGCAATGCAGAATTTCGTTTCTACCGTAAGTATCCTGTAATTGAATCGTTAATTACTGGCAACTCGAAGCTCATTATTATTCAAACCCAATTCTTCTTCGGGGGGCCCTTTCGGATCTGGCTGATGGCCTCTACAATCAGCTCGTCTTGTATTTTTAACCTCAATCTTTCAATTTTCACCTTTGGATTTACCGTTTCGAAGCACTTTGTCCGTAACCCAAAAAATTCGTTCTTTTTTAATTGGACGAATTAGGCGAGAAATGACATTCTTGTGACAACGATCGTACGCGAATTGACATAACGCTGCCTTGTTTTAAATAGTTTTCGTTTTTTTTCTTTAACGAACTTGTAAGATTTTTTTTGGAACCCCCTGTATACACACAAAAAATTGAATATCTCGGTGAAATAAAATTTCAAACGTTTTTTTCGAGCGCTATTTCCAAGCGGGTGATTCCAGCTTCGTTTTGCTTTTTTATTTTCATTTTTACGATTTTTTTTGTACCGGCTACGTCAGTTTGAAAATAAAGGCTTTTTTCGTTCTAATTGATTAATTAAAAAAATGTTTCTTTGTCGTTCTATTAATCAGTCCCTATTGGTTCGAAATAACCTGCGAAGTGCGAACAAATTGGATCTTTTTTTGTCGAGATATTGAACTTTTCATTCGGAAAAAGTAGTGGAATGTCTAATACTTTTGAGCATTCCTGTAGATATATATCACGGTATCGGCCGGTAATTAACATGATCGCCTTAAATTCGGGCCAGCTGCGGTAATCCGAGACCGAAACTGGTGTTAGGAGAGGAAGTCAAGAGCTGCAAAGGCTTTCGATGTAATGAGATGTAAACCCACGCAGAGGGGGGCGGGGGTGAAGGATATCGAGTGTGCGTTTTCCAACGATCGGTGGACGGCCGTCGCGACTCATTATGTTCGACACCCTTGACGTGCTTCGCCATTTCAAATTAGTACAACAAGAGAGGACGAGTGGAAGTACCGAATGCGCCCCCTCTTGCATTTCGACGTGTGAAACGTGAGGCTCGACGTGAAAATGTGAGCTGTAGCGCGAGAGAGAACTCGAGGTGAGAAATAGAGTCGTGAGAAGTTACTAGCTGATGATCGATATTCCTCTTTAGCGTGACGCAAAGATTGCAAAACCTGAAAGTAAAATTTTAAACACCGCGCACTTGGTACTATATATGTAAGGTTATGTACTGGGTGGGCCAAAAATCGGTCGAGTTTATTAATGAATCCGATAAATCGCGTAATTCTAAAGGGAAAAGTCCTTACCCATTTTTCTCTCCGACTTGTACATACGCGAATTTCGAAAGCTATATACAAGGTGTCCAAAAAGTGGATCCTGATCTTCCTCGAACCGTGGATATCCCAGAATTTCAATACGAAAAGTCCTTATCCATTTTCTTCTCCGACGTCTGTACCCGCCGATACGTTTTACGTCATATACATGGTGTCCCAAAAGTGACCTGAGATGTTTCTCGACCGAGGTGTGTCGTGAAATTCTGAACCGAAAAGTCCCTGTCCGTTTTTCTCTCCGACGCGTATAAACACGAATAAACCCGAATATATCCGAGTCGTGTAGTTCTTCTCTTCGCCGATCCGCCACGATAAGCGAAATAGGGAGGGGGATAGAAAAAAATGGTGAAGTAAGTAGAAAGAGCAGGACTGAGATAGGCGTCCCACGCGAGCCATGCGGTTTGATTTATAGACGATGCCAAAGTCAGGCTATCACGTTTTCGATGGGCAGATTCTCCGATAATGGGAACGGATCTACATGATCCTAGCACCGCATGGGAATACGAATCCGGACATTATACGTCTCGGTTGCGGCACCCGCTCCCACTCTCTCTCTCTCTTTCATGCTATCTTCCACAACGCCTCGTCTGCCAATATAATGGAATACATATATCCTCCGTCGCACACGTCGCTTTACCTTCAACTATAGATCCGCGTAAGTATACCCCGTAAAGTATGCATACATCGCTACATTCGTACACGTGTTGGTATATAAACACACATATATATCTGTACACGCATGGTGTTTGAGTACCAATAGCTGTACAAAATCTGAAACGACAGCAGTCAGGTTTCAAGAAATGAAAAAAAAACGCCCGAAAGATTCACGTTTCGCGGGGTATATGCGACAGATCCCATCGAACTCAACGAACCATTTTACTCGTATATATAGCTTACACTCGCATCTATTGATTTTACGAGCTTCCTACATACTCGAGATTGAAGAAATACGCTTTCTCGAAATATTTTTCTGAGCTGGAACGTCATACCGTACATATACAAACTAATATATATATATTTATTTATATATATATATTTACATGAATACACACTCGTGCACACACACATACACACAATGCGTTTAGCTCGAAAAAACACCGCAGTGCTTATTTTCTTATTCATAAATTCAAAAGAAAAAGCTGTATAAAGAAAAACACAGGATTATTCCACGAGGGTAGTTCGGAGTTTCAAATCTCTCGGTGCGATAACCTTTGACCGGAACACTCGTGTCCCCAGGAATGTCCCGCAATTAGGATTATCGCTATAACTCATTTTTACAAATGTGTGTATCTGTGGGGTAGAAAAAAAAGTTATTACCGGATGCACCGAGGTTATTTTTTTTTTTGAGGTTATTTATGTGCAGGAGGACAGCAACGCTGCAAGCAAGAAAGAAACACACGTATCATTCGTAAACCCAAATTAAGTAAATATTTGTGCAAATAATTGTTTACGAGTTCCAAATGTTGATATACTCGTTCGAAGGAAATTATTGATAAAAAACGATAAGGCATTTTCCTCAAACTCGTAATCACACGTGGATCCACCGTTTCTCTCTTTCTTCTCTTTCTTCCTCTCTCAAAGCCTCTCTCCGTTCGGTCACTCGCGCAAGCTTGCCACCCCCCAATCCTTCTCTTTCTATTTCTCTCCAGCACTTTCGTGTGTGATAACGTCCCCCACCTGACACGATTATCCTGGTAACGAAACCTTGTAATTAAGACCGAAACCGCGAAAGAGAGAGAAAGAGAAATATAGAAAGAGAGAGAGGGAGAGGGAGGAAAAGATACGATTAGGAATACAATTGTATAGGGAAAGAGAAACGAGCGAGGATGATGCCAAGGGGTAATTTCGGCCCTAATCTCGTCGTAAAACTTGCAGCTCATCCAGCCCCGCCCCTTTTCTCGTCCAGTGAGTATGCATCCGCATGCATACGTAAGCATATATATGCATACACGTGCATAGTTCTTCACACATAGGAACGAAAGTGCACACGTATGCACACTTATGCATACATATTCATACTTATGCATACATATGAACACTTATGCATACATATGAACACCTATGCATACGTATGCACATCTATGCATACATATGCGCACCTATGCATACGTATTCATACTTATGCATAAATATGAACACCTATGCCTACATATGCACACCTATGCATACGTATGCACATTTATGCATACATCTGCACATCTATGCCTACATATTCACATTTATTCATACATATGCACACCTATGCATACATATGCCCACTTGTGCATACATATTCACACTTATTCATACATATGCACACCTATGCATACATATGCCCACATATGCCCACTTGTGCATACATATTCACACTTATTCATACATATGCACACCTATGCATACTTGTGCATAAACATGCACATCTATGCATACATATGCACACTTATGCATACATATAAGTGTACGAGCATGTTTATGTCTCGTACTAATCCGGAGTTCTCGATCATCTGCCCCACGCTTTCCCGATTGGCCGAAAGCCCTGCATAGCTGAAAACGACTACGTACCCCTACGGAACGCGGGTACATACGTAACCCCCATGCACGCACGCGATTCATACGATTAGCGTGCCTCATATGAAACAATGATGAGCACGCGGCGAGCACCCCCGGCCACCCCCGCAGTAATTATAGTTGTCCAGGCGGTTCTCGGGGAGAAGAAAGGGGATAAGGCGGATCGGCGGGAAGGGATGCAATAATTAAGGGGCGTACTCGGAACCTGGCGTGGGTTACGAAAAACGGACAGTGATAAAAGGTACGATACGTAATCGCGATTATGAAACGCGCACGCGCGGTTAGGCGTTCGCGAAAGATTGTGTGCTCAGTCGATTAAATATATATGTATATTATATGTATGATTTTTTTTATGTACTTTACAACACATATGGAATTGCGTGTGACGTCACGAAAAATCGGAAGGAACGGATAAAATCGTATATTATTATTTCATAATTCAAAAATATATATATATATTATACATATTTAAATAATATATTTAAATTGTCAACAAAATTAAACAATTTTTTTTTGGCTAAAGAATAAATATTCAAAAATTCAATTAAAAAAAAAAACGCAAAATTCGGAAAAAAAAGAAAATCCAACGCAATTCGATAAAAATGTATTTTTATTCCTTCAATCAACACTTAAATTTTTTCTTTTTTTTTTGTAAATAGCTGAAAAAAAGGAGCAAAAAAAAAGAGGAGGCATCAATCCTTCCACGAGGTCGGAAATAAATCTGGCTACGGGGTCTACACTTAGAGGTACGTGGAGAGAATCGTGCTGTATGGTCTAGGGTCGCTTTCGCGAAGTGGAGTATAAAAATCTTATATCCGACAGGAAGGCAACGGGGGTTGTTGGCGAGGTCTCCGGTCGCCGGTGGTACCAGGATCTTCAAGTTATTACGGTCTCTTCATTGCGTCCAAGGTAACGCGTCTACGTGAATCGAATCACCGCAAGGTTTATTTATTTTATCTCTGTTATTTTTTTTTCTCTCTCTCCCCCTTTCGTTTTCCGTTTTTTTTTTGCCTCCGAGACGGACACGTTCGTTAGATCCGAGAGACTTTCTTTGATAGAAAAAAGGGCGGGGGGAGGGGTGGAATTTTATTATCCAGGTTAGCTTTCTGAAAGCTTCGTGTGGTCACGGATATTCCTGGAGCGAATGCGAGACGATAATCAGTCGAGAATGAATATTAATAATTATTATTATTTAAATAAATATGAATAATAATTTTTCAGTTAATAATATATTCATTGATCGTTCTATGAAAAATATATTTCATAATTTTTAATATAATATATCGATATATCGATATATCCAATATATTAAATATTATTATATGAAATATATTATTTTTCGTATTTATTTATAATATTAATATTAATATATCATGGTAAATAATAAATTTATTATAATTGACATGATATATTTATTATTATTATTAAATATAATATACGATATATTTCGTATATTATTAATATATAAGTATATCGATTTATATATATATATATATATATATATATATATATATATATATATATATATATATATAAAACAT
>JAPYZI010005013.1:0-11577 GCA_030523105.1 Ophioninae sp. A BG-2022a
CACCTTAAAACACGTTTTTCTTTGCTTCGTTCCATGCTTTCGACGAAAATTTTATGATATTCGTAATCAGCATAAAATTTCCGATCAAATACACCCTTTAATGAGTTTAAAATCGAAGAAAAAAATTTTTTCGTCGTTCCGGGCCGTTTTTCCAGAATCTCAAAAATCACGATACTTCAAAGGGCCGTACAGTAAGCTTCTTATATGCTATGGAGGTTCATTTGGTAGGTTTGGAAAAGGTTTTTGCCTAACTTAAATAATGGCGTTGGATTCATATCGATATCTCTAATAGTTTTTCCGAAAAGTCCACTTGAAAAATCGCCAAAAAAGAGGCAAAGGGGTATGTATGGAAAAATTTGCAAAATTCGATGGTCCAACGTTAAAATTGTGCCAAAAATCGAAAAATCATCGGATTTTAATGATTAAAAAAGCATTTTGACAAGAAAATCATAACGAAGAGATTGAGCGCAAAGTAGAGTACCAAATCCTAAAGGAAAGAAAGTTATCCATGATTTAGTGAAAAAACTTTTTTCCCCCAAAAATTAAAAAAAAATTTGGATTTTTAATATTTTTTTTACTGGTCCATTTCGATGTAATTTTATCCCCTGAGCACGAATCCACCATTTGATCTGCCCTAAACCCTCAATTTCTACGGAAAAATGTCGAAAAAATATTCCCGAAACGTTTATCGCATTTTCCCAGTCTAATTTTGCACTTATCGGTCGACACACATACATATACGTGTTGTTTCGTTGCGACCGAACTACGAACTAAATACAATAAAAAATAGAATAACTGTCGTATTTCCTCGGTAAGATATTCTGAATTTTCACTGACGTAATTCCGAATTGCCATATTACAATATACAAAAAAAAAATCAATTTTGTTTCTGATGAGGAAGTTCACGCAACTACCACATAAAAAAAAAGAAGCAAATATTGAAAGATTCAAAATAGATGATTCATGATCGAACAACATTGACGGTAAAACTGCTTCCTTCGATGTTAATGAACGGAATCAATGTATACGAAACACCAAATGCTGTCCAATATGAATCTCAGTCCAAAAGTACCAAAACCACCGAAGTTGAAAAATCGGTTACCCAATAACTGCCAGTTTAGCTACCCAATGACTACACACACTCGTGTACCAACCGTATCTTCAATGAAAAACGACCAAACGGATCCAAATAAGCGATTCGAATAATCCGATTCAGAAAGCTCATCTTATTCCCATATACGATGACAAAAGACAAATTCCATAAGGTCCCATTGGATTATATCACATTCGTAGAGGTTCGTGGGTATTCTGAGGTCAGATAGAGAAGGCTCATGGTCAGAGGGTAGTTTCCATTTCTATTTAACGCGTTCAATTGAAGATTCGAATCCTAATAATGTCGGTTAAGGGTATAGATGATAAGATATCTGGATTTAACGTGTGTAACCTACACACGGATGGACCTCATACATACGTGTATATAAAATCTAGAGTGCCTGTTAAAATCATGATTGGGTGTTGCAGAGAGGGTTCTGAAACGAGCTCCAGTTAACTGGCGCTCTGCCAGGGTGGGAGAAAGAGAACGAGGGGCTGGTAAGGGAGTACGGAGAAGCGAGAGAGGAAAAGTTTCTTTTTAGCCTGCGCGAGACACGATGAGACGAGGCTCTCTACCCATACGCCGGGAGTAATAATCCTAACTTGCAGGTTTAGTTCGGGCTTAATTAGAACCAGGAAGGGTTAGGGGGTTGCTGGTACGGTTACACATATCTACCCCGGTATATTGGAATCGGGTGTGGCCTCTGATGGTGGCGTTGGCTACTTGTACCCCATCCCTACCGACTGCAGTAAAATCCTTTCTCTCTCTCTCTCTCTCTCTCTCTCTCTACCTCTATCTCCCTCCCTCCTGCCTCTTTTTCCCTCTCGTTCTTTCTCCCACTCCAAAATCCACTATTGGGGTGCGCTGACCCTCCGGAGTATCTTCCACCGTTCTCTACCAACCCCCAATCCTCCTCTTTCCTCTCGCACATGCAAATTTCCCCTCTTCCCACAATCGCCCTCCACCAATGAATCCACTGTCCGGTTTTCTAGCTTCCCTTTGATACGACTTGCATTCCCGGTACGCGAACGAGTACAAACGGGTAAATCGAGAACGGCCTGTAGACGGTTAACCAAATAACAATTTCTCATCAACCCGTCCTCGTAGTTATGGAATCACTCGCCCGGAATCCCTAATCAAATTTAATGAAATGAGAATGAATACGCTATTCAGGGTAGTGCGCTGTATGAGACCGTTTATTTGTTGATACTGATGTACGTGGAATTAGCAGGTTTAGGATGGTTCTGTTTCGGTGATTTTTTTTGTTTTTTTTTTTTATATCGATGGATTTGTATTTATACGAAGATTTACGAACGCGTTAGGTGTATTGTTTAGTAAAGACGTTAGGTGTAACTATGCGCAATGAGTTTACCTGCCCAGTGGGGTAAGTGTGCGCAACCTTTTTTTATCTACAATTTTAAGAAAAACGATAATTTAATAAAATTAACAAATTTTACGGAATAATAATAATATAAGAGAAATTCCAAAATGCTTAATTAGGAGCAATACACACCAAGAAACTCAAAAATTTTCAAAAATGTTTATACTCAACCCCAGACTTGACTAACGATGGACAACACGTAAATTAAAATGGATTTTAAAATAATCTTAAAAATAAACTGACAATTAAGAGAGGGAGAGAGAGTGCGGAAAGCGCCACAGGCATTTCTTATTAGCCCTTTTGATCTCCAATGGCTTGAATGAAATTAAATAAATAAATTTCAAAAAATTGAATTGAGGATAGTGTTAGGTTACAACTGTCATAAATGAGAGAGAGAGAGAGAGAATTCATAATAATTATAAATTTTATTACGCCCTAGTAAAAAATACTTTCAGAGAACTAAAAAAAAAACATTACCAAAATAACGGTATACAATTTTAACAAAATAGTAAGCAAATACACCCAATATAATAAATAAATATAATAAATAAAACACTATAAACCAAGAAACAAAAAAAATTGTTCAAAAATCGTCAGTCTTCACGCAAGACTTGACTAACAATGAACAACACATGAATCAAAATTGACTTAAAAATAAACTTAAAAATAAAATAAAAAATGAAAAGAGAGAGAGAGAGAGGCGCCACAGGCATTTCTCACTGCACGTTTAAAAGAAAACGAGCAACGTAGACTTGTATAACGAACTCTAGTACGAGCGAGTACTCACATACCCCAGAACGACACGTCCACTCTTTCTTTTCAGCACCCTTTTTATCTTCATTGCTTCCCTCCCCGCCCAAACCCTCGCTCCCTTCCTCTTTCATTTTCCTCAATTTCTGTCCCTCCCTTTCTTCGTCCCCCACTCATGATTCAACGATGAAAGAATCCCGACGAAAGAAACCTCAGCCGCGCTACGTCCGCTCCCTTTTTCTCAACATTCAGAACTCGCCAAGACGAAGAGGAGGAGGATGATGAGGAGTACGACGAAGAAGAAGAAGAAGGAGAAGAAGAGGATGAGGAGGAGCTCGTTTCTGGTGGAGAATGGGGAAGTGAAAGAAAACTGAAGGGAAAAAGACCGTACAGGAGGGAGGTTAGAAAAGGATGGAGAGCATGGGCTTTGCAATTGGCCGACAATGGTCGGACGAGTGAGCGTGACGGAAAGAACACGAGCGGTGTTCGAACGAGAACCGAAATAACCGAGGGGAAATAGATTAAAAGTGTGGCAAATGAAGATGGAAGTTCCTCGCGGTAAAAAAAAAAAGAAAAAACGGTGCTAGACGAGGCGAAGAAGAAAGAGAAAGAAAAGAAGAGAAAAAGAAAAACTTGAAGAGAAAAAATGATTCCCTCGAAACATCCGCTTGGTAGGCACGAACGAGAAAAAACGTTCGACCCAATAGAAAAGTAAAAACGTTCCGGAAGGTTTCAACAATGAAATGAAAGCACCCGGAACGAAAAGTACCGAGAGAAAGAACCGGGAAAAAAAAATATCCATGACCCAAAGAATGGATTGATTGATAAAACAACCGGTAGATAACGTCCGAAACGTTTCTAGGTGTAATTTCGAGTGCTCCGTCCAAACGTCTATTCCCTGTCCGTGTACATTTGTAGCCGAACTTTTTTTTTCTTTTTTTCGCTGGTGTTGCCGATCCTTCGGGCCTCCAAGTCTGACAAAACGACCAATCGGCGATGAAAAGACAAAAGACAGACACTGAGGGACGGATAAAGGGAAACCGAGGACTCCATGCTCTAACCAGCCAGCTCACAAAGGCGATTGATAGCTATCACGACGGAAAAGACCTCCGTGTCTGTTGAACAAAAAAAAAAAAAAGAAAAACGACAGAAGTACCCTCAAACGCTCGCGGTCCAAATAAAAAAAAAAAAAAAGCACAACACTGAGGCTCGACAGTTATTTCCGATCTTCTGACGTATCGGTATTCGATTGTCCGATACCATTTTTCTCACCCTCTTTGCCAATGCTGCTACGACTCACCTCTGCTATCTCTTCGATCCGACATGACGAAACGTCCAATTAAAATAATAACGCTCCTAGTCCCGTCTCATTTATATTCGCTTTTTTGCAATCTTTTGGATCGGGCTTTTTATATTGTTTCAACGAAATTTAATAATATTTTGTTATCTCTATTGTTTAATATTTAATTATTACTTTTAGAATATTATTATTGAATTTATTTAATTATTAGATTATTATTTTTATTATATTATTATTGTTATTGTTAAACTTTATTATACCATTGTTAAAAACTTTCGGCCAGTTTAAGACTAAACGAAATTTTATTTAACAAAATAAAGATACAATGTTAATTTTTAATTAACATAACTAAAAAATGGAAAAATGTTCGAAAGGCATTCAGTTCTACCCCAAGTTTTGACAAAAATGGAACAATCCATAACTTAAAACAAACGTTAAAAATTGATTTGAAAATAAACTTAAAAGTGATAAATAAAAATATCGATGTAATACAAGGAATAATGAGAAATGAAAAAGAGATTCTTAACGGACCAACAGAATATAATCTGATTAATCTGGAAACTAAAAAAATAAAGAATGATCAAGTAAAAAATAAAAACAAAATGAAAAGGCGAGAAAAAAACTTTTCAGCAGTTGCAGATGGTAACGAAAAATATAAACGACTGGGAAATAAAAATATAAACTTCAAAAAAATGAATAACTAAAAGCGATACGTAGAAAATAATGTTAAAAAACGTAAAAATAATAAAAAAAATAGGTAAAAATAACCAAAAAAATCAAACATTTTGAGAAACCAAAATGCAAAAATGTAAAAAAATTAATTGAAGAATAAATATTAATTTTAAGTTAGCTCAACTCGTAACTTAAAATTAATTTAAATAAAAACAACACAGAAGGAAAAAGAAAAAGGTCGTTGAAAGTCTAGGTTTTCACGAACATATCCTAATTTTGTAGTCATCAAGCGGAAGTCTGGGGAACACGCGTACACAGCCCGATGGAATAGATTACATAACGAACGCGTCTCGTCATATTCGACCCGATTCAACTCCCGGCGTGATTTGAGTGACGTCGATGAGTTTCCCGAAAGTTTGGAGCCCGCGTATGCAAACCAGGGTACGTTTGTATCCAAGTGCGTACCTAATATATTGTTTACGTATAAGAGGAAGTTTTACGTACTCCAGGAAGCTTTTCGGTGGGCTGCAAGCCAACGACTGACTTCGCTGTCGTCCCATCATATCCGGGGAGCTTTCGACCACCCGCGGAAACGCTAATGATCCCCTCAAGCAATTATTAAACCAAGCTCTTCCGAACGTTTCGAATTACACGAAAATCCTACCAAAATCCATTAGCCGAACCAATAACACGGCTTATATTGTACACTTCCTCATGGAAATGGCAAATGCGTTATCAGATACGGGATTGAAAAAGTGCGTGACGAATCCGCCGGGAACGAAGAAAAAAGTGGGGTTTTTTAGGCTTGTGAATAAGTCCGTGATCCTGTAGTGAAGTATCAACTCTGATTGAAGCACGTGGATCAAGCTATAAAGTAATATCGATTTTTCTAACGAAACATCGAATTTTTAGGTTATGTTTATTATTGAAGTCATTCGAGGTTGTTTGGGTTAAGGTAACATCGAATTTTGTGGTCAAGTTTCATAGCCAGTTCATTAGAGTTTGTTTGGGTTTGGAAAACGTTGAATTTTGTGGTCAAGTTTCATAGCCAGTTCGTTTGAGTTTATTTGGGTTTGGAAAACGTCGAATTTTATGGTTAAATTTAAGAGCTAGTTCGTTTGAGTTTATTTGGGTTTGGAAAACGTCGAATTTTATGGTTAAGTTTAACAGCCAGTTCATTTCAGTTTGTTTGGATTTGGGAAACACCGAATTTTCGTCAAAATGACTAAACAGTTCGTTTCAGTTTGTTCGGGCTTTGGGGAACATCGAATTTCTTGCTAATGTTTACTAAAAACTTCATTCAAGTGTTTGAAATTCGGATCATTTTCGAAACAGTTTTATTTCGATTGTTTGGGTTTGTTTGAATGAATTCAAACAAATTCCATTTCTCATATTTTTCTATACTCACGTACAGTAAGCTCTTCGAATACGCGTTCCATATTATCAAAGAAAACCCAAACCAAACATTCAAAAGATTGTACAATAATAATTACCACCCGAACATTCCATCTCCAATCTCCCAAACAAAATAGAACTCAAAATCTCAAAAAATCCCGTCAAGACCCAATACATAGCTGCCTACACGAATCTACCAGCTGATTACGAGTATCCAAGTCCGCCAATTCGATAAACAAGGAAAGCTGAATAAACAGTTATAATCCAATACACGTAATTCGTCACTAAAAGCCTTTGAGACCGAAAAAAACTGGGATGCAATAAAACTCCTTTTGAAGAACACTGATCCTGCAATCTTCGAAAATAAGGCGACTCACCAGCGCCGATTTTAAAGCCAGGCAATCTTCCGATTGCATATAATAACGATAACGAGTAGTAAAATAAGCCGGGTGTACTGACATCCCGAGATTAGCGTAATGAGGGGTTCTCATCCCTTTAGGTACCCCTAACCCTCGTGCACCCTCGAGCCCCACCAACGTAGCCATATTTGCCCCACTCCGTATTTCTTCCCTCTTTATCCGTAGCCTCATTGCAGACTTACACACTTGGTTATATTCGCGTCGATTTTGCCTCTTTCCACATCGAGATAGGGGGAATCAGGGAGTTCATCTCGTATTACGCCGGGAGAGGAAAAGCGAATTATCAGAGAGATAAGGAGAGACTAAGAGGGTGCAACGAGTGGCTATTAACGCCATTAAGCCATGGGCACCGCACTTTCAACGCAGAGGGCTTCAAACGCACTCGAGGCAACCCCTTTACCGAAATTATCCGGTCCCTTGTTCTCTTTCTCTCACTTTCCATCTCTCTTTCCCTTACTCTTCGCACGACGATGGTTGAACCACCCCGAAAGGTCGAGAAAATGGAAAAGAGGAACGAGAAAAAGAAAGGTGAAAAGTGGGCCTCTTTGGTGACAGCAAACGACTAGTCACCTGGACACCCTCCTGCTCTTTTTCACCTTCTATCTTTTTCTGCTCTCTACTCTCCTCTGTAAAGCTAAATAAGTGCCTTTGCCTTATCATTTTCACTCCTTCAACCACGCTCTTTCCTAACCTTTTTGTCAACCTATTTTTCCTTTCACTAGGCCCAAGACACGTGGCTATTAGGGTTTCGAGTACTCTTCCAAGGACACCACAAGAGCTTTCGTTTCTCGGTCCTCTCGACTTCCCAGACACATTTGAGAACCTCCCAATGGTGTATGGACTTGGCGAAGGAAAAGTGTAGAAAATCATGCGAGGAAATCAAACTCTTTGCATCCAATAGAGTTTGATTTCCGTTCGAAACGAATCCTGATGCTTCAGGGACTAATACCATCCAAACCCTGATTTCAACTACGGATGTTCTTGGGACATAAGTTGGTAAACCTAATGGAAGTCCCTGTAGGATTCGTTCGAACGGTTCCTCGTGTAGTCAAAAGCATTTTTCAGGAATTACCAACATTTCAAGCTGATCTATTATCGAATCTCTGATAATCCGATGGCGAATGAAAAGCTAGACGAGCACGATGATTTTCCCAATATCAGGAAGATCGTTCCGATATTCCAAACCTTACGAACCATTGAAAATGTATCTTCACCGTCATAAAAAACAATCGGCAACTCTCCTCCACTCTCCAAAACCCCGAAAATTCAAGGAAAACTCAAACGAACCTTTCACTCGAGAACAAACCCAAACAAATGTAAAAGTAGAGTACCGGAGGGTTTCGTAGTACGTACAGCACAACGGAACGTTAGCCCTGGGCAGGTTCGACCGTTGATTATTCGGAGGGTGGAAATTCCGTGTGCGGATAGTGACGATATCCCGCTGGTCCTCTCCTCGTACTCTCGACGTGGATGATCTCGCATGATTAAAATTTACTATCCCCATATTCACTGGATTTGTCACCACGTATACACACGAATGTTACGTTCTGGGCGAATTCTCTAGCCTCTCTCGCTCCCTTCAGCTTCCAATTCTCCCCTCTTTCTCCTCTTCCTATCCCCTTCTCCGTTTCCCCCTCCCTTTTCCGTCTCCTGCTGTTTCTCGTGGACCCAAAACGTATCCGTTTACACTCCCAGTTCCCGCGCATTGCGCAAGCACAAGAGAGACCACCGACACGCGACAAACCCACAACTGATGATGTCACGGTAAAACGAAGCAACAATATATTGCGAGAAAGAGAGAGAGAGAGAGAGAGAATGACAGACAGAATTGCTCGCGTTTCGTTGGGGGGGCACGTTAATGGGAGAATGCGTGCCGAGAGTGTACATCCGCAATGTCCGTGATTGCACAAGGGTGTACGCTGTATCCATCCTAACTCTGATATGCTTTATATCATTTCGTGTGCTGTATATTTATGCGTACGGGTCACTCGTGCACGTATGTGAGAAAATACGGGAAATACGAGGTATGTAGGTATATACAGTCTTGTTCAAAAGATTCTATCAAATCGAAAAAGCGAACAACTTAAACAAAACTGGACAAAAAGGGACTACACATGAAACATATCGGCGATGAAAAATCTCACATCGATTTTATAAACGTTGTTTCGAAGAGGATGAATTCAACTTTGTTTATCATTTTTTATTTGTTTTTTTGAGATTTTTTTTTTTTTTTAGCACCCTTCCGGTTATTTCAAACGTACTGATGTTTTTTTTACGATTCATGGACTTTGTTTGGGTTCGTTTGGGTTTTGGACAGTTTTTTTTTTAACGTAATTTGGATTCATTTGATTTAATTTGGTTTGGATTCATTTTAATTAATCGAATTCATTTAGTTAACAAAATTTAGTTCGATTTGGTTCATACAAAATTAACTAAATTTCATCATTTAGTTAATTAACAAATTTGGTTAACCAAAATTTGGTTCGGTTTAATTTCTTTTTCGTAATTTACCGATTTTTTTTTTTTTCGCCGAGATACAGGGTTTTTTATTAGCTCTCTTTTTTTCATTTTTTATTTTTTATTTTTTGCAGAGACAGAGGGGTTTTTTTGGGGGGAGAAAACTTACGCTGCGTATTAAAACTTTTGGCGAAGACTGTGTGTGTGTATATATATATATATGTAGTGAATTCCTTGAACGCGATAATATAACTGTGGCCCATAAAAGCGCGTGCAGCAGCGAAAGAGGAAACGCTCGTGACGTGCGTGACCATCGAACGAGCCCGTTAAATTGTTATGACTTTTGCAGAAACAGGATATTCTCCAAATCGAGATAATCGCAAAAAAAAAGGACTACTCTCTTTAGGCGGAGGATTGCAGAACCGTTTACGCGTAAAAGTGAAAAGAGACGTAAAACAACGAAAGCTTCAAAATTTGTTACAATTTATTTATTTATTTATAATTTTCAAATGGGTTAAGCAATCTTCTTGGGTTTTTATACGGACGTGCTCAATGATATGAGCATAAAATTGTCATTTTTGAATCTGATATAAAATACGCTGTAGTGAAGGGTATAAAAAATATTTCATGCGTCGAAGGGAAGACAAACCCAAACAAACCCAAACATCCAAGACTAACGAGAAACAAATCTGAAACTATAACCCAAACAAAATTAAATATAAACCCGAACAAACCCCAACACACCAGAACAAACCCAAACAAACCCAAACATCCAAGTCCAACGAGAAACAAATCTGAAACCAGAACCCAAACAAAATTGAATATAAACCCGAACAAACCCAAACAAATGCAAACATCCAAGATCAATGAGAACCAAATCTGAAACCAGAACCCAAACAAAATTAAATATAAACCCGAACAAACCTAAACAAGCCCAAACAAACCAGAACAAACCCAAACAATCCCAAACATCCAAGATCAACGAGAAACAAATTTGAAACCAGAACCCGAACAAAATTATATATAAACCAGAACAAACCCAAACAAACCCAAACATCCAAGACCAACGAGAAACAAATCTTAAGCCAGAACCCAAACAAAATTAACTATAAACCCGAACAAACCCAAACAAACCCAAACATCCAAAACCAACGAGAAACAAATCTTAAACCAGAACCCAAACAAAATTAAATATAAACCCAAACAAACCCAAACATCCAAAACCAACGAGAAACAAATCTTAAACCAGAACCCGAACAAAATTATATATAAACCAGAACAAACCCAAACAAACCCAAACATCCAAGACCAACGAGAAACAAATCTGAAACCAGAACCCAAACAAAATTAAATATAAACCCAAACAAACCCAAGCAAACCCAAACAAACCAGAAGAAACCCAAACAGCAACGGTTCACCGACCATCGACGCAAAAAGATTCGAATCGATGTCCCAGCCCGGAAATTCGTACGAGGTGGTCGTCTCGGTTTTGGAAAATGACCGGAGCGAACGTGTAATAACTGTAACAGCTGTGAGGTATATTCGAATCGACGAGACCCGCAAAATAGATTACGTATCGAGTACTACCAGGATAAAGGCTGAGGGGTTGCACCACCGAAGGGCGAAACGCGTGAGGCGAGAGGGGAAGGGGTTTTGGGGGGGGGAGTCGAATTTGCGAGTCGAAAATAGATATATATCGAAGCATTCGAAGGTATGGACCACTTTGTACAGGAAATATGCGAACGGGTGGTATAACCACGTGCGGAATAGTTTGCTCGATGGGGCCATGGAGCGCAGGGTGAAAGCCCGGTTAGGTATGGGCTCAATCGAAAGCGCAAAACGGTACGTGTACACAGGAACTACGGGGGTTACGCCCATTCCAAATATCGCACCGAATTGCTTCGCGGTCACTCGTTCAATTGCGCGGCAACGAATCCCGTGATTTCACGTGGAGAAGGTCGTTAAAAAAAAAAAAAAAACAAACTAAAAAAACTAAAAAAATACGACAAAGGGAAAAAAAAAAAATAAAGAAACAGCAACAAAGCACGGAAGGATAACGAGCGACCATTGGGCTGGTAACCACTCGTTCACTTTGGAATCGGTCAACCTC
>JAPYZI010005014.1:0-11577 GCA_030523105.1 Ophioninae sp. A BG-2022a
GATGATGATAAAATTTTTAACGCCCTAGTCATACTATCCAGCAATATTTTTTATAACAACAAAAAGGAAAAATCATACAAATATAATAGAAATAAACAAAAGAGAATTATACAGAGATAATAATTTACAAAAATATATATAGAGAGAGAGAGAGAGAGAGATGATGGTAAAATTTGTTACGTCCCAGTCATACTATCTGGCAACAATTTTTCTAACAACAAAAAGGAAAAATCATGCAAATATAATAGAAATAAAAAATAGAGAATAATATAGTGATAATAATAAAAAGAGAGCGAGAGAGAGAGAGAGAGAGAGAGAGAAATCGGTCACGCGGGGCTCGTAAAAATTTCGTCGACACACAGCTGGACTGCGTCCCATAAACGTCAATGAACAAACAATTTAATCATCCACTCTGAATAATGCACGAGAGGATAAAACTAGACTCCGGCACAGATGAGGGCAGAGGAGATCTCCGATAAACGCTTCAATTTTTGATAGCCCCGGCGTCGAAAGTAACGTTTCGACCCGTCACTCCGATACAAGCTGCGCTCTCGTAGATTTTGAATGAGCGAGATTGGAGGGGGGAGGGAGGATCGGTGCGCACTCGGGCAGAGCAGCGATAACCGAATTGTTGGCCATGCTACAAATGACACGAGCCATTGAAAGAAGATAAAAGTAACCGGCAATGAAAATCAGTCCGGAAACGACGAACCGGATGGAAAAGCCTCGTCGAGTGAATTACCGGGTGAGCTTCATTAAAACCTCGTATCCGAATACGCCCGTCAATTAATCGATCCCGTCGCGACGGCTCCGAAACGCTCCGAGACGACTTTTTCTACTCGTCATATTCGATTGAAACCATTCATTTTCCTATCGTATCGATTCTCAATCCCGGACTGACTAGAATTTCAGCTTTGCTGAGTGAACCCAAACAGATTCGGCTTTCTTTTCTTATTTTAATTGTTTTTTTATTATTCGGAAAAAATTTGGAAAATTATAAAAGAATGTAACAATTTGTATATTTATATATTTATTCGTTAATTTTTGGTAGTAATTATTCAGTAAATCCTCATAGTTATTTATAAATCGGTACTTATGAAACGATACTTAGTAATTGTTTATTTTAGAAATATTTATTATTATTTATTTATAAGTGACGATTTATGAATTATTATAATTACTTCACGAATTATAATAATTGATCAATCATTCGTTACGAATCTTTAACGATTTATATATATTTATAATTATTTAATTTATCAAATAAATAATTGATTAAATAAACAAAGAAGAAAACCTAAAAGATTAGACGTCGATTTGCTTTTCATTTTTATTTTGTTTTTTATTTCGACTCATCCAAACCCAAATAAACCCAAACCCAAAGCCAAACCCAAACCCAAAGTTTGGGTCAAATTGGTCTCTCAAGTTGAGCCTCGTAACGAAACACTGCGATCTCTCGACCAATCGAAACTTCCGCGAGCAATGCTCGTTGCGAATAAATTTTTTGAGGAACAAATAAAAAGGACAGGTACGAGGCGAAGCTCGTAGGCGTCGTTCTCGTTTTTCTGAGCCCCCTCGGGCACGGGATAAGATCTCGCGAAGTTGTTCGGTATCTCCGTCGATTGGGCTCGTTTCGTCGTGACGACGCTACCACCCCGCCTACCAAAGATCGAAACGGAGCAGTTTCGACTCGTAGCCCAGTTTGATACCACGTTGAGAAAGAAATAAGGCATCGCTACCCACGGGCGATAGTTGTACGTTGCCCTCGACTAAAACTCGAAACTTGCCTCCAGGATAACCAGGCTAAAGTGCAAATGCTCGTGCTGTACCTTCATTTATACTGAAAACTCGTTTCCCATACACTCACACGCATTGGCGTACTCAGGGAGGCCAGGGATGCCCACGAAACCTCGCACTCGCCGATTCAATCTTCACTCGAAATAATTCAATACAAATAATTCGTCATTCTAGCTCGAACGTCATCCAAGCAAAATACATTTTTTAAATCCCTACCGAATTATTTGTTATTGAATCGTAGTGTTTTTAAATTAAATGATTTATTATTAAATATAATTTTGATAAAATGATTTATTTATTCTTATATTTTGTTATTATTATTATTATTATTATTATTATTAAGAGGTTATGTGGCGTGTATAAACATAATTGTTATAATTCATTTTATTGAATTCTTTAGGACCGAAATGATTTTGTTTTTCTTCGTCGAAATTTCGTGATTTATATTTAAAGTATTCATTTAATTACGTCGGTTAATCAGGCGTACGATTTATTAATTGAATAAAATAATGTAACGAATGAAAAGCTGGAGAGATTGTTAAAAACAATTATCTACAAAAATGTTGCGTCCATTCACAGAAAAATATGGAGAACTTTGGTTTATTTTATTAAAAAATCAATTTTTTTTTATTTGTTGGAAGATGGATTGTTTTTATTTGTTTACGAATAGAAAACGTTTTTTATTTGATTAAAAATTTGTCTGATCGAGTACCTAACGAGAGTAGGGTTTGCAAACTAGGACCTGAATTGAACGAACACAAAAAGTTGTTGAATTATTTTCCATGTTTGTTTGGGTTGTTGAATCCAAAAAATAAAATTGCCAAAAAAATGTTTATCAAGCCAACCCCCTCTGGGATTTCCATAAAGAAAATGCTGGCTACGCCAATGTCCTCCCAACGTGCAGAGTACACTCAACTGCAATTCTCCATTGGACTGAGGGAAGAAAAAAAGGCACAAATAAAAAAAAAAGGCGAAGAGAAAACATACTCAGTCATCGAAACTTTGCCGGTCCGTTACCCTCGTTTTACTTGCATCGAGGGCACTGAAGTTGATAAAAAATAAAACGAAGAGAATTGAATGAGTTATCAGGCAAACGTTCCACGAGGATGGGAAATTACGAAAAGTTGCTTTTCAACTTTTTATTTCCTTACGACGTCAACTTTATTGCCACCCCCATCCCCCCGCCACCATTTTCGACTTTTATTTTTTTATTCGACCCCTTTAAGTTCAAAAATATTCCTGAAGAAGCTCCAGCGATGGTTTTTATTTTATGTTTCATCCCCCTGAATAGGAGGTGATCAGGGATGCTCGCGAGAGCTAAAAATGGCGACTGGTCAGTTCTTAATCCTGATAAAGTCGTCAGCGTTGAATAGTGAAGAAAAAATAATGTAGAAAAGATTGATGAAAGAGTGCGAATGCAGGGTGGTGTGTTAGGGGTAGTTTTGGGTTTGTCCGTTTGGGATTATTCGTTTGGGTTGGGGAGTGGTCGGTTCTTAATCCTGATAAAGTCACCAGGGTTGAGTAGCGAGGAAAAAATAGTGTAGGAAAGATCGGTGAAAGAGTGCGGATGCAGGATGGTGTGTCAGGGGTAGTTTTGGGGCTGGGGCTGGTTTGGGGTTAGAAAAAAGGGGGAAAATCGTGACGTAGGAAGATTGAGGTGGGCTTTGGGCCGAGATCGGCCGAACCTTTAATAAATTTGTGTTTACCGCGTCCGGCTGTCTCTCCCTTGTTGTCCGAGTACGTTCGCATTTTTTTCTTTCTTTCTTCTTTTCGTCTTTTTTCTTTTTTCTATTTCGCCTGGCATGAATCTCGCGGACCCTTTGTTTCCTCCCGGCGCAATCTCTTAGCTCTTTTGGCTTCCTTCCATTATCCTTCCTCCTTCGTTCCAACCCTCTATCCTTCCTTCTCTTCTCTTTCTCTCTTTCTACCTCACCGGCAAAAGGAACCCCCTTCTGCCATAAATATATTCGGTGTCGTCCGGTGTCCGCTCGCGGCTGGAAAATCCACCAGCCATGAAAGCTCCTCTGCTGCAAACGGATATACAAGTGAACACGTACACGAATCTCTAAGAATTCTCGTATGAGTCTTGAACCCACAATTCTTGGTGTCACCTACAAATTTCATTTCGATCTGACGTTTCGAACCTCCATCTTTCATGACCTAACGCCAAATCCTATTTTCCACGATCGACTCCACCACAGATTTTAATTATTAAATGGAAAGCAACGGAATCGAGAGATCACTCGCGATAGACTTCTTTATCAGCTCACCACGAAGGATATTGACTTCCCGCGTTGAAAAAATCAATGCTACAGAAACCCTAAAAAAAGAAGGTAATCGTTCGACGATTGGACTTTTTCGGTTGGTAATAATTAACTGGCTGAAAAGCTGATGGAAAGATCACTGACGTTCCTCGATAGGTTTCTCCATCCGGTAGACTCTGAAGCTATCGAATTTCTGCTGATGGAAAAAGGATGCTGAATAAACCCTAAAAATGATGAAAAATCAATGCGCAACCGACACTCCTCATCCGTTATTAATTAACTGGTTGAAAAGTCCAAGTGGAACTAGGAATCATTGATACGCTTCCAGAAGTAGCTTAACCAACGAAGTCTCAAATGATTCCAATTTTCAACGTTCGAAATAGCAGTTAAAACGAATCCTCGAGTAAACCGAAGCAAACCGAAAGAACGGCTAATGCTGCACGATACTTTAGAAGCTTCCCCAGTTACGGAGGTTCGATGAAATTGAATATAAAACAGGCCAATGTATTCGTCACAAGGGAAGAAAGAAACGCCGTAACAATTCGAATCTTTGATCTCATCAAGAACGATTTTACGAGCCAGAGGATTAGGAATAGTGGTTCCCGGTTTTAATGGCAACCTTCCGCTAAGCGTTGGTGAGCATTGATGCGATAATAATTGTTGCTGATGCGAGCTAGGGAACGTTAATCGAAAGTTTGATAGTGGGCACAAGTGTCTGGTGCATAATGTGTAAGCTGTGGGACTGTGGACTATCGAGGGATCGTCGAGTTTCCGTTTAGAGGCTACGGGGTACCCCCAATACAAGCCAACATCGACGTCCAACTACCTGCCCAAGATTTTACTCGGTGTGAGTTTCACGAAGGGAGATCGAGAGAGACGGAGTTCATAGAAGATCGAGAAAGACGAGGAGGAAGGTAACATTATAGTTCTCTAAGCTGCACGACTGTTTAGCCACCTTTGCCTCAACCATAATTGCCCCCAGGTCGTAGACCACATCCCTGGGCACCTCGGACGAGTTTCCTCGGCAATGCTAACGGCCAATTCAGCTTTACGAACATCCGAACGATCTTGTAGAGATCCTCCCCGCCGTACCATTTACCGACGTACACCCCGGAACATCCCCCTTTTATATATATATATATATATATCAATTTATCCACATACATATATATAAACAGGTATTAGGAAGACCACCAGAGAGGAGCAATTTCCTCATCAAAATATTCATCAAGCTCGTCCGTTTACCGAAAGGAGACTTTCTTACTAAACGCAGTAAACAACCCCTCTTGTCCACACGACAAACCCAAACAAACCCAAACGAGGATAAAAGACGAACCCAACGAATTAATGATACTTCGGTAGGATTTTGGTTTTCACGACCGAAACTTTCTTGACAAAGGTAGTAAATACTTATTTTCATACACACGACAAACCCAAACAAGCCCAAACGAGGATAAAAGTCAAACCAACCGCATGAATGATACCCCAATAGGATTTAGGTTTCCATAACCGAAACTTTTTTGACGTAGTAAATTCTTTCTCATCCGGTCGGCAGAACCCAAAACGCAACCCAACCGAGAAAAAACGTCAACCCCCCACCGAATAAATCCTACTCTTCAGTGAAAAATAAATAAAAGCTCTTTCCCCCCAGCAAAAAAAAACCCCAACAAATTCAATCTCAGTATACGAAGACTTACGTGGACTTCCTCTACAACGCATCCGTCTTAAACCCTGAAAGGTAAGAAAAAAAAGAGGTATAAATTCCTTGCAATTTCCCGTTGCTTCTATTTCACCCCCTACCATTTCACCCCCTTTCATCGTTGTTCCCTTTTTCCTTTCTCGTCGACGAAAGCTTCGCCAGGAATTCATACGGATTTGCCAAAGTGTCACGTTTCCTTTTGCCACCCCCTTCCACCCTCTCGAAACGATAGGGGTTCCAAGGGGTGAGAGGGGGTTGGAGAATCATTTGTTCTCGTTTTTACCCTCGTATATTCGACGACAACGACGACGAGCCCTCTTCCCTCTACGACCCCCCTTTTTTTTTTCTTCTTCGTGACGTTCCATCCTCTCCACTTCACGCACAACCCCTCTCAGCCTCATAAATACCCGCGTGTGTGTGTTCGCGTCTCTCTCTTTCTCTCTCTTTCTATTGGAGGGATGAAGAGGTAAGCTTTTCAAGCCTTGGCACGCACGTTTAGCGACGTCGTTGCGAAACGAGTAGAAATGAAACTCTCACCTCCACCCCGCTTTAGATCGATCCACCCCCTAGCGGAGTTAAGGTAGTTACGAGGGGCGGGAGGGGGGATGGGAGTTGGGGGATGAAATGCGCTCAACCGTGAAGACTGAGACGGAGATAAATACCCCCGTTACTCCCGTCTCGATTGAAAAGCTACTTTCCTCCGTTTCTGTACACGCTAAAGTCAAAACTTACCTGACTGACCGACTGACGGATTCATTAAGGTCCAGACAAAAAAATCCAATACGAAACGCTGACAGCAGAAACGTGACATTTTTTTGGGGGATGCTTATATTACGACATATGTAACGGTTGAAAAGGGTTTTTTCGAAATTTTGTTTTTACTTGAACTTTTTTCTTTTTTTTATTTATATAATTTTTATTCATTCATCGTTATACTTTGTTTTATTTTTGTTGATACTTTTTTTTTTATAATGATATTACGATATTGGTTACATTTGAAAAGGGTTATTTCGAAATTTTGTTGTTGATTCACCTTTTTATTATTTTTAATGTCCTTTTGTTTAATTTATTGTTATACGTTTTTTATTTTAGATGATATTTTTTATATATTTCGTATACCCCTTTTACTATGTTTTTTCTACACTTTTATTTATGTGAATCTTTTTTCTTTAATTTTTTTTTTACGCTTCTTATTTTATTTCATCGAATTACCTTTGTAGAAGGGAGTAAAATAGAGAGTATGCTGAAATCTGTAATTATCAAAGTTAAATCCATGGAAATTCGCGTCTCGACGTTTCGTTCATAATTAAGAGGGTAACTTTTTAGCAATTTAGGAAACATCAGTCGTCGAACGGATATTAATGAATTATTAAAATTACTGTTATTATTATTTAATATTACTTCCCAATGATTATACAATAATAATAATAATAATAATGATAAAAATAATACTTTATAATAGTCATTATTTATAATAATATTATACTAATAATAAACTTTCTAATTATTTTTCCAAAAAAAAAACAATAAAAATATTTTCTAAAACTTCCTAATAATGATTGAGAAGTATCGTTAAAATTATTGATGTTTATTAATAAAATGATTATTCAATATTAACAAGTTATAAAAATTAATTTATTATTTTACTTAATTTTTTTTTTATTCAGAATTATTTCTTTAATAATTTTGAGATCGACGCAGGCGAAAGCTATTTGATAAAGATAGAACGAGGATAAAGGTTTCGTCTTTATTGGTGAGGTTCACTTCTACGCTCGAGTTTGCCAAGCTTTGCCAGACGTTTCAACATCGTTGATAGCTTTTGATTATGACATTTGTGGATTTCCGATATTATAAATATTCTGGGTTTAATAGATGATCGAGGTGGAAACTCGGAGATACCAGGTTCGAAATTGATGAAGTTTGGACGAGTCTTCATTAATTAGCGGCTGCATAAATCGTTGAGTAGGAGGTAATGAGAGAGAGCTTCACAGTCGGGACTTTAATACAGGAGCTTTTGAAGGAACTTTTTTTTTTACTGGAGCGTAAGAAAGCGGTGATCCTATGCCTGGAATAATCAGCCAGGAAAAGCTACCAGCTCTCCTTGGACATCTATCTTTCTCTCTCTCTCTCTCTCTCTTCTTGATGTCACCAGGCGGAAGTCCTGACGGACGATTTACAGCTTGGTATTTCAACCTGATATCCTCTTCCCTCCTAATTATTTTCTTCACGGTTGGGCGCCCGGAAAACCCTTGCTACTTTCGACAAACCCTTCCAGGCTTCTCTGAGACAAGAACGTTCAATTATCTTCGAGCTTGATGCCTTTTAATATCGTCTGTCACTCTGTCACATTGCCACATCTCCCAATCACCTAATTAGCATTTTCGGAGCCGACGAAAAATTCTGAAACTTTTGTTAATTTTTTTTTTTAAACACTTTTTCACGAGTAATTTTCATGTTTAATTATATTCATTAATAATAAACACTTGGATTTTTATTTCAATATTAATGACGAATTCTGATATTAAAAAAAATATAATTAATATATTTTTCATCGTTGTTTCATCCGGAAGAATTCCTGAAAGATTTGGAAAGGGTTGATATGATAAAAGAGTTCTGTTAATTTGGCAATTTTTTTTTTAAAGAAATATCAGTAATTTTGTTTTTATAATTTTTTGTTTAATTTAGTTACTTGTTTGTTTGGGTTTCCGAATGCCCTGGAAAGGGCTGACACGATAAAACGGATTTTTTGTTTTATTTGAGAATTTTTTGATGGCGGAAAAAATAATTAATTACTACTTTTTGGAATTATTGTTTAATCGAGATACTAGTTTTCAAACTCTACTTTTAGTAGCTCCACAATTAAAAGAGTCGTATTTTTCTATTTTCTATTTTGTTTTTGTTAAATTTGACGCATCAAATATCAAATTTATTTTTTAATTGTATTATTTTTTCAACATTAAATATTTTTTTCCATGTAACATATTCTTTTAGAAATGTTATTATTTATGTACAGGAATAACATTAAAAAAAAGAATTTCTCCGCTTGTTTCGAGATTGAAGAAAGTCCTAATTCGCTTCAATTGCCAAATGCAATGTTAGAAAATGACTTATCATAAAGATAACGAAATTCCAACGAGAAAATAATCTAATATTTACGAACCCATATTTCCTTCGTGACTGAATATAAAAAATCCAAACATCCTGTTCCAGGATTTGTTACTTTTGGACCAGGATAATGCCAATGGGTCTGCAATCTCTCAAAATTCCCTAGAATCCCTAGAAAACCCTAAAAAAATCCTAGACTGACAATATTATTAAATATTCGACATGGATAACCACCTGTTTTGATTCGTCGAGTATGGAGAGGTGTGAACGGTGGTGGAGGCGTCAGATCTTATCTTGGACACGAAGCTCCCCTTAAGGGGGGTAAAAAAAGGTGGAGGGAAAAAAAAAAAAATCTTGCGCGAGTTTTCATTCTCCTATACGCGTGTCTATAATATATATGTATATAATTCTCAATTTATCTCTTCCTCCCCTGTTTATCGGGTGCGTGTAAGACGCATAGCCTGCGATGATCGCCCCTAGTGATTTCTGCAAGAGTTTGCGGGCGTAAAAAAAAAGAAAAAAAAAAAGAAAAAAAGGAGAGGAAATAAAGAAAGGAAAAGAAACGTCAAGTCTCTCGGGTCCCTGCGGTCCGAGGGAGAACAGGGGTGAGTTTCCTTCTTGGAGGGTTGGTGCGCGGGCGCGAGGTTTCCGGGGGTGCAGATTCGCTCGGGTCTCTAGTCCCTCGCCAGCGTTTCAGCGCGTCGCACGTGCCCGTACTAACCCCCCCGCGTTGTGCGCGAATACGTTGAATTCTTGGCGGGTTTTCGACGAATCGAGAATCCTCGATCCATGCGATCGATCCGACGAAATTCTTTATTCTTCGCCGAACCCAAACAAACCCAAACACCGGCAAGCTTCTTCGCAAAGTTTTAAAAACTATATTTCTAACTCGGTTCTAACGTAAACGAACCCAGACAAACCCAAACACCATCAATTTCATTCGAAACATTTTAAAATTATATTCGCGATATTCTGCGATTAAAAAAAAAAAAACTCAAACAGTCGAGATTTAATTCGAGAATCTTTTAAACTTGATCTGTAATTTTTATCGAATTTAAACGAGCCCAAACAAACATAAACGATCGAAATTTTCTTCGTAAAAAAATTTGAAACCCCTCAAATCGAGACGATTCTTCGTCGAACCCAAACAAACTCAAACACCAAAGAATTTCGTTGAAAAATCGAAAAAAAAACAAAAAAAAAAAATGAAAAACTGTCCTAAACGTTAAACGCTAATAGCAAGTGTTGGAATAATCGTTGTGATTTTCCCCAGTGACTTGAACCAGAAGTGACACAATGGATGGTTTTGGATTGTGAAAAAGATTCGTATTTGTCGCATTAGCTTTTGTCTTCTTCCCCTCCTCTCTTCTCACTAGTTTAGAGACCGGAAGTGCACGATCTTTTTTTTTTTTTTTTTTTTTCATTTCATTTTTTCATCCCCCTTAATCCTGATCCAGCCTCGGGAAACCCCGTGGAGTTTGTCGTCTCGAAAGTTGACGCACTTTCCTCGTTTGTACGTGGAGGACATACCGCATCGAGTAACGCAGTGGAAGACCACAGAGTCGCGCGCGGCGAACTTGTGTTATCCGCCAGTAGTGCACCGAGCACCGCATTACGCCGATCGTTTGACTCTTCCTCCCGAATTGTGCATCCTCGGAGTTTTTCCGAGTGCGTTGCGACGTGAAAACGAAAACGAAAAAAAAAAATAAATAAATAAATAAATAAATAAAACAAAACAAAACGAATAAATACAGAAAATAAAAAAACTGGACGGAGTGAGTGGGGGTGAAAAATTGTCTCGAGCCTCGACAGGATTATCCGGATTGCGAGTAAGTCCCTTTTCATCGCAATTATTTGTTGTAGGAAAAAAATCAATTATTATTATTATTAATGATAATAATTGTAATAATATTGTTCTCTCTTAAAAGAAAATAATAATAATAGTAGTAAACATTATTATTATTTATATAATTATTATTTATAATTGTCAAAAAGTGACGATTAATTCGTGCCGTTTGTATTTATATTAATGATAAGTGAAGATAATTGTTGAACGATCAAAGATGGCGGCGTATAAAAAAAGATTATATTATTATTGTTGTTATTATTATTATTATTATTATTATTATTATTATTCATAAAGGTTACGTTTTTATGCGCCGTAACGTTTCCAAGATATAGGCCAGGGTTCGAATCAATGACTTTAATCCCTCCTCAAATAGGGTAAATTAATCATTTCCTTATCACGGGGAAATTCAATAACTTTGATAACCCTCACGGTTCATTTGTCTAATGCATTTCGTGCTCGATACGGTGATACGGAAAGGAAGAGGGTCAGTGAGAGGAAGCGAAATAAACACAAAGGCAAATTGAGAGATAGAGAGAGAGAGAGAGAGAGAGAAATACGAAGAGAGAGAGATGCCGATACAAGCGCACCCAAACAAAGAGAGGGTGCGAAGGTGACCAAAATGAATCCGAACAAACTCAAATGAGGAGAGAAAAGGAGAGAGAAAGAGGCAGAGAAAGAGAGACCCAAAGAAACCCAAACAAAAATGGAACCGAGAAAACCCAAACAAAGATGAAAAGATAGAATCAAGCAAACCCAAACAAAGGTGGAAAGATAGAACCAAGCAAACCCAAACAAAGATAGATAAATAGAACCAAGCAAACCCAAACAAAAATGGAAAGATAGAACCAAGCGAACCCAAACAA
>JAPYZI010005015.1:0-22599 GCA_030523105.1 Ophioninae sp. A BG-2022a
TTGATCTGGGACCCATACATGCTTATATCGATCTTCTTAGAATTTCACCCCCTACCCCCCATTTCACGGATGACATTCTTAGCTGGGACACCCTGTATAGAATACAAAAATAGTGGATATGTGTTTATCGTTTTTTTTTCGATGTCTCGCAATTAAGGGGTTGAAACTACCCTTCGATTGTTTAGACGAACATCATGTAGTCAGCTAGGAATATGAAATTCCTGGCTAATTTCCACCAATATAAGCTCGTGTACATATTTGTAAATTCGCCCCGTATGAATAAAAACTTAAGGGGTGAACCACAGCTGTGTTTATCTTTTTCGCACCCTCTATGAGAACAAGGTGGACCTAATTGAAGGAAACCCGTCCTATTTTGATGGAATCGCAGAAATCTAGTTAACGTATTTTTGGATTTTGTGCCAAATATTCACCTTAAGGGGTACACTTCCCTCTTCCTTAACTTCCTTAACTACAGTCGTTTTTTATTGGTCGACATGTCTTTTCAGATTCAAAGTATTTCTAACAACTCCGAGTCGATGTTTCCTCATGTTGCGAAATCATTATGAGACCCTGAGGGGGTAAACCATCCCCTCTCTATTTGCCTTTTCATTGGCGATATACGAAATTGCCACTTGTTTTCAATGAATATGCTTTTCGATATATGTGGATATCCGTATTAATTTCAACAGCGGCCTGGGACGAGAGACGCAGAGATCCATCCCTTACTCTTCATTCTATTCGTGCACTAATATTTCTAAAAGCGATACTTTTTTCTATTTGAAGAAAGAAATAAAGACGTAGAATTGCGATCACAATTCTCATCACAGATATTTTTTTGTATAATTTGTATGTGTTACAGATTGCAATTTGATAACATAGGTGTGAGTCGGAGATTGCAATTAAATTATATTGGTACTCAAATGTAAATTTGTATTAGCATGCATCAGAATCACACTATCTGAAAAACGTCGCAACAAAATTCTTCCATATGCGGAATACAAATACATCAAGCGGTTGAATTTTTCCAGTTGTGTTAATTGGGATCATTGGGATTTAATCATTGGAGTTGTAATTATTGGGATGATTGTTTTATGACGAGTAGACGTTTCATGAAAAACCCTCGGGAGTGTCCACACCCAGAACCGTTCAATAATACTTTATCACTCATGACATTGGGAAAAAAAAACTTTTTACAACCAAACTTCAAAATGATTTATAAACATAAAACAAATTAGTATTCATAAGTATATATTTGCAAAAAATCCATGAAGCGTTAACGGTACCACTTACCCCAAGACATTTTTTCAGATTTTGATACGGTTACGACGACGTTTTGTGGCCTAAATAATTCTTTCTCTACCCGTGGTCCAAACTCACCCTTCGCCTCCTTCAAAACTATAAAAAGCGGAAAGAGTATTTTCCCGTCGGCGTTCATTGTACGCTGAATGGTGTAGCTCTGTGTTGTTGAAGGGATTGATTGTACAAACCATCCAACTTTTTTCGTTCCTTCAAACCCTAAAGTTCGTGCTGAATGAATATCCAATTGAAAAGCCCTTCGTCCCTAATTGGACATATATATTCCGATCCATGTTTTTCTATGAGTAATTGAACATGTACGAGTTTTTCTGCAGAGTCGTTCCTTTCTCGACAGTTTTCCTCGTTAAAAATTTGTTTAAAAATTTGTTTAACAACATCGCATCCTTAAAAGAAAGCGATGTTTTTTTTTGAATTTACATAGGCAGGAATGAGAAGCTTCAAATTATACATTCTCGTGGCCTATCTCTTTCTGTGCCAGTAAAGTATATTTTTAAGGCTCATGATTTATAATACCGGCATAGCAGTTCTCATATTCTGCAAAGCGTATTGGAAATTTCAACAAGTTTTTCTTTATAAGTTGCCCATTTGTTATGTTGATGTGCTTAACAGAGCAGCTGTCGTACGCTTATGATAGATCTATATTTTTGTTTGACGATTTCGATATTGTAATCCTTCTTTTATCAAATCTCCAATATTCCGCTTGTTCATCGTGACTCAAACAAGCGTCTGAATCGACATCTTTGTCATCACTATGCCATATAGTATTTTCACCGGGATGTACCTCGTATTCTTTAAACTGTCCTCGAAAATCTAACGTCTTTTTCGCTACCATCTAAACTTCATTGTAGTTTTGTATAGAATCATATAAAATCTACTCAAAATGTTCCTTCTGTTCAATTTCTGTATTACTGATATAAATTTTTGCAATACGTATAGCTTCAAACGTGGCAGTAAAAGTTTAATTACGTTGATCGGGTTTACTTTCATTCTGGTCATATTTTCAGCGGAGCTGATCAAATTCGTAAATAACAATACAATTTGAACGTCACTTAGGCACCCGTACAGCTGTACTATTACACTGTGAATGATTATCACCTTTTAACCCTTTGTAGCCTAAGATCATAAAATTTTTAATTACTTTAGTATATGATATGTTTAAACAAATAAAAAAACACGTATTTCTCAAAAATTCAAAAATATTAATTATTTTTTATTTATTTGGCATTTTAGGGAGTGTAACATTACTGCAACGTTGAGTGAAACTAAAAGAAAAAATGTGCTTTGCTAACAATATATGAACAAAATCATTCACTTACCTATAGGTTGCGACAAAAGAACTACAATTTTACACACTTTTATTATATTTTTATAAAATTCGAACATTCAACGAGTTTCGACTGGCCACTTTCAACGGCACACGAAATTTGAATCTGCTAAAACTACTGGTTCCGCCATCTATGATTTGTATTTGGTATTAAAATGTTCGGTGTGGTATGTTACAATGCAGTGACATTGATTCGAATGATCTAAAATGTTTAGTATACGTTGAGGTTTGTTACAGAAATGTCACATGTGTCTATAAAGGGTTAATGGAAACATCGAAATATATCGTATTATCTCCCGTCTTGCGATAACAGTTCGAACAGCGTATTGAGTACACAGCATCAAGTCATGCAAATCACACTTTTTTCAATGTGCAAATACGTACGAAGTAGAAACGCACTTTGGAAGAATATTAACTTTTTCTCACAGGTATTACAATGAGGATAATCCAAACATCTAATATAAATATCGTGATCGCATCAGTACGTCTGTATTTTTATCTTCAAATAGAAAAGGTATTGGCTCCAAAAATATTTGTGCCCGTATAGAATACAAGATTCTCACAAACATCAGTAAAATGAGGAGTAAAGTGCAGATCCCTTAAAGGCAAATCGCTCAACTGAAATTAAAAAGGTCAGAAAATTATTGAACAAGAATGTCATTCTTTTTACTTGAACGGTTTGTTCACCAAAAAACTTTTTTTTTAAGTACAAGAACCATTTTGCAAAAAAAATCGATTTTTGAGGTGTTGACAATTTTGAACACAAAATTGCTTAAAATCATCGCACATTTTTGTATGAAAACGGAACCGTTCAAGCATACGACATTGTAAATATGAATAATTTGAAAAAAAATCATAAAGATTCGTTGAAAAGTTTTTGAGTTCATGGTTGAAAAGTTTCGAGTTCACATTCACGGCGACGGTCCTTCTAAAAAAAACGCCGTTCGGAGTTAATCGCGGTTAAAGTTTTGTTTACTTCATTCATGCCCCATATTTGCAGTAGAAAACACTGCACGATTTATGATCTAGTTTTCCGATCCGAAAGAAATTTCGCACCTATATTTTCGAAAGTATGCACTTTTAGAATACGCAATTAAAAAATTGTCGATATTATGAGCCATAACTTTATATATAACCCCTTACATTCGTTTTTCCACCGACAAAAAAAATATGTATCGCTTAGTTATCGATGCTTTATAGCATATCCAACATTCAACATAATCGAAGGATGTTACCTCGGGAGTGTCGTTGTCAGTGACTCAAATTACATAAATAGATAGCGATAAATGAATAAATTTTTATTGTATTAATAAAAATTTATTCGAATATAACGATAATTAATATTAACGTTATCTTACAAGTGAATATACCAAATTTTTCGCCAGTGGGTACCCTGGTTGCACCCTGCGACTACCGCTACTTTTCCACCTACACATGTACGCAAATTTACGTCCCAAGCGATTGAGAATGCTCGGAGATACGTATGTAAAAATTGGGGTTTTGCAATAAGCAATATGAAATTTGCAATAAGCAAATTTCATATTACTTCAAAGCCATTTTTCTGAAAGCAAATACAATTTGTTCGAAGTATAGTCATGTAAATCTCTTCGTCAAAATTCAAACTTCCTAAATCCGGAGTCTTACGTGAAAAATATATTTTGAATAAATTACGAGCAAAAATGTGACTAGCTGGATACCTGGGTGTCCGATCTCACACATAAGGATGGAAAAACGTTTTTATAATTTTCTTTTGTTTTCCAGCTACGATTTTCTTGTTTTTTTATAATAAATTGTGATCTTGCCCGTCTTTGTATTTGCGTAATTCTGTTATTTTTTTCGGTCCCCCCTGCGTCGCATCTCTGTCAATACCACGGAGGCTGCAGCTGGCCAGCACTAGTGGCCTCCTCCCTCTTATTCCGGCGAACCGTGAAAACGGTTGGCGCCCGGGTAAACATCGCTGGACTAAGGGGGGAGGATTTTGTGTGGCGTGGAGGAAATTGTGACGGTATATATAGGACGATCTACGTCACTTCCCCCCCCCCCCTCGCTGTCAAAAAATTGGGGCTACCTAAAATTATGACGAGGGCTTGAAATATTCGTAAAGTTATATACTTTCAATCGCATAGTAGCGTATTGACAAAATACAAAATGGCAGCCGGAGAGGGCGCCATATTTGAAAAAAGCCAGAAAATATCGTCAAAAATTCTTAAAGGCTTTTTTAAGCCCATTTAGATTACAATTCATGTACTTTTTACATGGAAAATACAAAATCCTGTAACTCATCATAAATCAGATAATTTATTTACTGAATTTCATTTATCTAAGAATCGATAACTTTATAGGGAGAGAGAGGGGAAACAACTGTAGAATCACCGAAAATTTCTACAAATAGGATCTGAAAGAGTAAAAAAATGAGAACTGAAAGATGGACTTGATTAGTTAAAACTGTCTGACAATATGGATATATTGTGAAATAATTTTCACTAATCAAGTCTACCTTTCTGTTCTCATTGTTTTCACACTTTCAGATCCTATTTGTAGACATTTTTGGTCATTCTACAATCATTTTCCCGCCCTCTACCTATGATGTTATGGACTCTTAGATAAATGAAATTGAGTAAATAAATTGTCTGGTTTACGATGAGTTATAGGATTTTTTATTTTCCATGTAAAAAGTACATGAATCTTAATGAGCTGAAACAGTCTTATTTTAAGAATTATCGACGGTGTTTTCCGTTTTTTTTTTTTTTTTTAATATGGCGCCCTTTACGGCCGCAATGTTGTATTTCATCAATATGCCACTATTTAATTGAAAGTATATTATTTTACGAAGATTATACGCTTTCTGTCATTTTTTCAGGTGACCTCAATTTTCGGACACGCGGGGGGTAAAAGTGACGTACACAAGTTTCGTTATATATATTCCGGAGTCCCGGTGGACCTGTGGAACTGCTGTGACGATAGAGAAGTGTGAGAGGATGAGGAGGGGCGAAAAAGAGAGTCCGCGCAAATGTTCCTGCTAGTACCGTACGAAGACACTCGAGGATAGATTATTATTTATTCATGCAGTTTAACAAAGGAATAATCACTAGTATTTACCGAGTCTTTTAGTGCTCAACATCAAGAAAAAAATGTATCATATACTCGGCTCAGGTTCAGGTAGACCGAGAAAGCGAGCGGCACCGATACACCAGAGATTACTCTAGCAGACTTTTTCATCTTTCGCCTTATTTGCATTTTATATCTCTCATCGTCTAGTTTTACTTTGAATTGCACATTCAACTCGGACTCTCATGGGCACGGCGAGCTTTACTACCCCTCCTTTGTTACCAGAATCCTCCATTTACCAGGTCGCTGGAAATAAAAAAGAAACCGGGAATCGCTCGATGCAAGCGCGATGAACCGTTTCGGGTCTCTTGTGTTTGTTTTTCTCCACGATATTCTACAGAAAAATGGGTACTCACCGGACGTCCGTCAGTCATGGGCTCACCTAGTTTCTTGCCCCACTACCCATCGGATAATTCAAACTTATGTCTCTATGTGTTTATGTATGACTATAGTGACTGGATTCACTGACCTACTAATCTGACTATTTTTCTGGCACACATATGAGTTTATTGTTCGTTACGAGTATTTTCTTTGTAGTTTTTTTCTGCCATCTGGGTCAGCATTTTCTAGCTAAATGTCACCTTTTCTTATGCAGCGAAATTCGAGCTTCAGTTCATTTGGATAATACTGACTTGCTTTTTCACCCACGTAATCAAATGTTTTTCTGTTTAGCGTGGTCCAATAATCGAGGGCGACGATGTCGATCCAAGTGGAAGCGTACATCTCGTTAAAAGGATTTCCACAGTTTCCCAGTGGTCAATTAATTATTTCGATATGTTTAAGGCTTTTTTTAAAGGCTTTTTTTAAAGTCTGACATGAGACATCGATGGCATTTAATTTACTTCCATGCAAGGTAATTCCTTCGGTGGGCTCTCTCCGAAAATGAGAATTGTTTTTACATACGATTTTCTGCCTGTACAAATGTATATGTACATCCGACCATTCCGGCGTCTCATTAACAAATCCGTATTTCATGAATGTGAAATTTGCTTACATTGGACATATACTTAAAGTTGCTTTCGATATTCATTTTCTGACATTATGCAGATGGAACGAAATTCCTTTCACGGTCTGAATAAATCTGACCTACAATTATGTGAAAAAAAACAACTCTTTATTAAATTGTGTTGTGCCAAAGGTTTCATCTTTTGTCTGTAATGTCACGTCCTGAGGGGACGTGTTCATATATATATGTTGTATACTTCTTTCTTGCCTACGTCTAGCACGGGATGAGGGTTAAAACAGGAATCGTGCTGGTGGATAGTTTTGAAATGTTTTTTTTTTTCGATTTTTTGTTTCAGTAATTTGAACGGTTGTATCGTAACAAATGTGAAAAAAGCATAGAAAATGTTCTTTTTTTATTTTGTTCAAGATTATAAGCCTTTGAAAACAAAAACAGAGATCCTTTGATTTTTTGTATAATTTGATCGAATGAAACAAAGAAACGGCTCGATGGATTCAGTTGAAACGGTGCGTGTTTTTGTTTCGGTATATTGAACTGTAGAATGTACACTTTAAGTTAATGGTATCCTCAATGCCTTCAATTTAGCTGATGATTTTCCAAAAATACCTCAAAAATCCTTTTTCCGGGTTTCTAAAAATCATGTAGCGTACGGAAAAACATTTTTTTCAGTAAATAGATGAGTAATCTTTGTAGAAAGTTTATTCAAATTTCCGAAACCCACCATCAATTTGCTGTGTGACTATTGGTTAGTGAGATATCAATGAATCAAAGACAAAATGATATTTTTTCATTCAAAATTCAACATCGCAGCGAAAAATGGACGTATTGAGATGTAAAAAAAAGACATTAAGGCTGAATGAACAACGTATTCAATTTTTGCAGTAAATTGATCGAAAAAAAAAATGTCCAAGTCCGTGGACCAGAAAAAAAACCGAAAAAATTTCGATAATTTCTTTCACTGTATTCTTTAAGATTGAGCAATACATGTGGCTTTGAAAATTGATTGGTCATGAAATCTCAAAACTAGAGACTTCAAACTTCAAATTTCTTTTTTTAGTCAGGTACGACCACTTATGATAAAGATACAGCCATTTTAAAAACCGTTAAAATTATGGATTTTTTTAATCCCTCAATCTTTTCCATTAGTGTATGTTAAATGCTTGGACTTATTTCAGACTTGGACTTATCTTAAGTTCAATGACGGTTTTTGAATAAAGACTTTTTACACGCTCCGAAGTTTATGTGTATAGAGACTTATGGGGTTGTAAACGCTGCTGATTGGAGACTTAGCAATGATTGCTACGGCTTCTATCGAAAAACTAATTGAGGAGTTTTCATTGCGACATGAAAGAATATTTTGTATGCTGGAATAGCGGGAGACGAACTATCTGAAGAAATGCATTTTTGTGATGCGTAATTTTGTATTGGTGGGAAGGGCATAACAAATGAACTGGTACTTAACATTGGTCAGCTCAAAAAAGGGGAAATAGCTTTGGAAATCACGATTATCTGCAGGCTACGATAGTCATAACTTCCATCTCGTTTCTTGAAAAGTGGTTCGCAGCTCGTTGGAAAAGTGGTTCGCATGGAGCGTTGGAAAAATATGAGGAGGATAAAGGGCATTGGTCGCGTCACCGAGTTTGCTCCATAACAGCCCTTGTCAATTTGAGTCCGCCTGAGACGTATCAACACAGTTTTACGACCCAATGGCCTTTTCGGCCCGAAAGATTTTCTCGAAGAGTGTATATTTTTGTGAAGCAGAGTTTTGGATATTTTCTGTTCGCGATCGTTAAATTTCTATACAAAGGAGTCGTTATGCATTTTCATCTTTGCGAGTAGAGTTTTTATCTAATTATTACTGCACGTCTGAGTCATCCGTATAATCTGAAAGGTTCCTTTTTATGTATTGTTCGTGTAACTTCATTATTATGGCTAGGGGTCTATGAACAAAGTCGCATTTCGAGTTCTTGGTGATGAAGACCATATGTCGACTAAGCTGCAATGCGGAAATTTTCATGATGTTTTTCGTAAATAATGGGTTGAAATCGGGTACTGGTTTAAGTTGTTGAAATTCCAGGATTTTCACAATAAAAGGCGAAAAGAAGTGCGGATTTACTTTGTATGTGACGGTGATAATAATTTCATCAAAAGTCAGAATATTCATCTGATCATGATGATTAGCGTGGCCATCCAGATTACCAACTGCTCTATAAGGGGGGACCAAAAGTAACGGGAATCAGGTTGCGCCGGAGTGGAAGAGTGGGTAAACTCATCGTTCGACCAGCTATCTATTAGGAAAACGTCTGCTGAGTCAGTGTGCGAAGATCTATCCCTGTGAGTGTCCCGGTTCAGCCGTAGGAACTTTTCACTGGAACAACACTTCCATTGCGCCTAAAACGTGATGGGCGATTGTTGAGAGCAATGGGCGGCTGTGAAATTTTGTTTCCTGTTGGGAAAATCCGCAAAGGAACCTTTTGTGATGCTGCTGATGGGGATGGTGCCCGAAGAAGAAACATCCCTCAGGTGACACCCTTCGATTTTGATGAAATTTTGATATTTTTTAAAGCACTGAAAAGTAAGCGACACTTATTTATTTATCGGCAGAAAAATGGTTTTAAGGGGTAAAACCACCCCTCGAAGAAAGGCATTTCAAGAGGTATTGTAGAATTTTTACGTAAACGCAGTTGACCGATCTTAATGAAACAAAAATGAAAATTGTTTTAATCCAAAACGATGAAAAATACACTATAGTACCATTGCATACAAAAAATTAAAGAGTGAACAATCTCTATATTAGACTTTTTTCAGCACATCGCCGAACTGCAAGCTTAAGAGAGTAAACCATTTCTTACATGGATTATAATCGCAATAGTAGTTTCATTCTTTAAATATCCACATTGTTATAAAATACCCCTAAGACATGTAATTGAATGTTTCCTCATACCCAAAAATGGCCACCCCCACCCCTGCTCGTCGGATTCGCCCTCCTTTGATTTTTTTTGTGTTCCGCAGACTCACGAGGGACGTGAGAAGAGAGCGTTTTACCATTGTGGAGGAGGTGAAACAAAATAATCACTGGAAGGCCTAAAGAACATCCCAATCAGTGAATTTAAAAAATGTTTTGAACATCGGCAGGATTGTTCGGAGAGCTGCGTTTGAATATTGATAAATATGGATTGAATATATTTTCTTTCGATTTTGAATAAGTTCTGACTCATAACCTGTGACCTACACAATCTATGAGTACCGAATTTCATCTAAATCAACCTGTATTATTTTTATTTTCATTTGCCGTATTTGTTTCAGCCTGAATTTTGAATTCTGACTCATGATCAACACTCTCAAAAACACAAAAGTACAAGTTTTCCGGGAAAAAAAATTCTTGCTATTTTGGGCACTTTCTGTCGAATTCTCTCTCCCAATCAAGGGGTTACATGTATCAGGGGCTGCACATGTATGTACGACAACGTCCAAAATCAAGTTGGTACGTTAGACACATACACACACCCACATACACTGGCGCACACATTCACATGCATGCTTGAAAGTACGCACGTGGTGACACCTACACACATGCAGTGAACTTTCTTCCAACACATCTACATACTTGGACACATGTCTGTGCATGAATTCATGACCAACGATACGCCGCTTTATCCGGCATCCTAATAAAATTCATGAACACGCGCTGGCGTCAACGAAAACTTCCTCGCCGATCTTAGATTTCCGATAAGAAGCAAATTACCTGCCACCACGGTAGTGCATTTCCACCATCGCGGCCGCAAACAAAACGGCTTAAAACGAAGAGAGGTAGACGGACGGATAAAGAGAGTGAGAGGAAGAGGGAGGGAGAGAGAAAATGAGAAAGCGAGATCGATATGAATAATATGTTTAATTACGCCGTAGTACTACTATGGGGCAAATGAGGAAAAGAATTTACAATAATTTTTACTCAATCCTGAAGCTACAAATAGTAATACAAAATAATAACAATTTACGAATAATAATATAAAATCGTAATAACAAAGTTAAGCGCAAAGTAAAGTAAAACAATTTGAAAAATAAAATCCGAATACGATAGAAAATATTTATCGCCGTTGAGGGATAACACCAGTCTCGAGGTATGAAAAAAGGCATTAGTTTGACAATTTATTTTGAGAAAATGGGACAAGAAATCAGTTTTATATTTTTAGAGACTATTAAGGGTGCATAGAAATTTGTAAAAAAAATGTTTATTCAATTTTGAATACAAAATGGCGACTGTAGAACCATTCTTGCAGAACGCCTTTTTTAACATGCCCCAATGGGCGAATACGTACTTCCGGAACCATAGCACCTAGAACAAAAAATTAATTTTTTTTTAAAGTACATATCAAAAACTAGTGAAGTGCATACGATTTTTATAAATGATTGTTGCCAAAATGGTACGAGCTTAAAAAAAAAGATCAACATTTCGTAAAAAGAATCGATACTAAATTGTCTGCAAAAGACAAAGTTTTGGATCGATAAAAAAAAAGATATGTACTTCATTAGATAATCCGATTTTGAAGTTACAGTTAACGTTTCGAAGTAATCGATATAGCGGTTTTTGACCAACGTGTCCGCTCGATTTTGAGAATGTGATTTCATGAAAAACGAGTTTAAAGTGTTATGACTACTTAAATCTTTTAAAAATGCAATTTACCTTTAGTGTGCGATGCCTGCGCCGTACATCTGACCTTCCATATCAACATCCTCCCCTTCCTGCTCCGTTCTGGATAATTTCAAACACAATCGAGCTTTTTTGAAGCATCAGTCGTTGTAGCACTTCGGGCCTATTTTATTTCCAAATTTTGTATTAGGCGTATTATACTTGGTAATCAATCATTGTATACGCCCTACTGCAATATACACTGTATAATAAAATACATGTTTTCCACTGAAGGTTCATTTAGGTGCAATAGACTGCACTGTTGTGTTGAAACTTTTATTCGAATTTTGCGTAAATCTGCCGAGACATCGAGAGAAAAGATCATTCGTAAACTTATTGAGAGAGTGGTGCTTTGTGCGTGTAACTTTTATCTCCAGTAGCCTATGCCTTCTTCCACTTACACCACAAATGTAAAATTGAATCACTTAACACTTTTTTTCGACTGTACATATAATTGAATATTATTTTTATGACCCTAAGTATACTTAAAAGAACAATTTGATGTTGTAAGTTTCAAAATCCTAGAGTGGTGTTGTCTCTTAAATAAATTATCGAACAATATAGTTCTGAAAACGGTCAAGGATGTCGTGAATGTTACATTTGCCGGTAACAAATGGAAAATATAAGCGCAGCTTGTCAAAATGCGAGCATATTAAAGTGGACACTAATTTAGTTCTAAGCTCAATTGATAAAGCGTTTTGGTGGAATTTAAGCTTATGGATAGTGAAAAAGACTGCGCGAAATGTTAAATACTTGCGCCTGCCATGAAAGATTAGCCGAGCTCTGAACTGCAAGGTTCCGAACAAGGAGGACGAATGGCAATTGAACGACATTTTGCGTGAAGAGTGGTAATTCATCGAGTCTAATGCTTCTGACTTTTGGCCTGGAGCCGAGGACCATAACCTTAGATTTATTAATATTGAGTTTAACCCCATTTGTACAGGCTGCGGCAGCATAACTTTATTTTCTCAAAACTTAATGAAACCCATTGTATGAATCAGAACATTTTTATTTCTTTTTTTTATAATGTAGCCGCACGCCGAAACTTTTGTTTTAGACAGTTTTGAAGATCAAATCAGATAGGTAATGTCCCCCATACTCCATATACTGACTAAACCGGTTTCTACCGTTTCTAGTGACTCTTACCAGCATAGCAGGCATTATGTTGGCAATTTCTTCCCGGATGTTGATCTTCAGATCTTGTAGGGTCCTTGGACGATTTACATAAACACGGGATAAAGAAAACCCCATAGAAAAAATTACAAGGGATTGCACCTAATTGAAATGAGGCGCTCTGGAAAGTGTTGCCTCAAAACAGCCATCGATGTTCTTGAAGTGTATATCGTTGCACCGTTTTGTTGGAACTAAATGTCACCCAAGTCCAACTCGTCTATGCGTGGAATCAAAATTTGTGTAACATGTTGATATGCCGGTCCGAATTCACTGTCCCTGTGACTTGATTTTCCTCAAAGAACCACTGCTGAGGGGCTCCAGTTCTTCGTCTTGTCGGACTTGCAGTTTGTTTGAACGTAGTAACCCACGTAACCATTGATTTCCAATCCGGGACAGGGGCCAACGGGACTAAATTAAAGCGATTGAGAAAGGTACGCTCGGTTGCGATCACAGAACATCCACTCGAAAAGTAGGCCTCAACGGCAATAGCACGTTCAGTATTCAGAAGGAGATGTAGGTGATTTGACCTTAGTTATCAGATTGATTAGCGCCTTTTTTCAGATATCTGGAAAGCTACTATGGAGTTTTGGAAAGTTAAATATATGAAGTACTTTATGAAAGATTTCAGGAAGTGCTGATCGAAGAATTCTCAACGGGAGGCCGTCTGAATCGATAGTGGTATCGGATTTTTCCGTTCCATCCAGGTATGAGGACACGCATTTTTATTTCGCGGACGTTTCCCCCGATATGTTTTTGAATGCGTTTCCCCGTGCCTCGTTGAACGCATTCAAAAACATATTGGGGGAAATATTCGCGAAATAAAAATGAGTTTCCTCATACCTAGATGGAATAGAAAAATCCGATACTACTCGAGAGACACTGTCTCCAGTATTTACAGAGGCGAAGTACTCGTGAATTTCTTTGATAGATATATTTTGCAGGATATTTCCATTTGTTGGTCGCACAATTCTAAGACCACGTAACCTATTCCATGTTGATGCCTTATCATGGACATGGTCAAATGCTTCCCTATAAAATGTTCGCTTTGCATTTTTTAATGTGACCTGAACTGCAATTCTAAGTGATCAAAATTTGTGTAGCAATGATTCGTCTGTACTTTTTGTATGATATCTACGTTTCTCCGCACTCGAGCGTTTACGGCTGAGAACAAAACGCTTTCGGTCTTTATTGTGTTCTGTGATCGTATTCCTGATATCCTCAGTTAACCGAGGAAAAGGAACATGCTCAGCTCACGGTGCTGCAGTGGTGTCACGTCCGGAGGGGACGTGCGCATATAGCGTGTAGTTTCCTCTCGCCTACGCCTGGTGCAATAGCATGGGATGAGGGTAAAAAGATGAAGTGCTGGAGGAAGGAGGAATCTTTGAGGAATTTATGGAAATAATCTAATTATTTGAACATGACTCGTTCTAATTAACTCTTGATTTATTGGAATCAGCCAATTTGGCTAATTCTATTAACGCTTAAGTACAAAGAGTGAAAAAATATGGTTCGCTTACATTGATTTTTTTGATCGATGTTGAACCTGTTGGTCAGGTAGCGGGTGTCGGTTGTAAAATTTAGTTTAGACAAGTCGAAAGTCGTTGAAAGCTTGGATGTTATAAAAATATACTAAAAGTGTGTAAAATTGTAGTTCTTTCGTCGAAACCTATAGGTAAGTGAATGATTTTGTTCATATATTATTAGCAAAGCACATTTTTTCTTTTAGTTTCACTCAATGTTGCAGTAATGTTACACTCCCTAAAATGCCAAATAAATAAAAAATATATTCCAAAGTAATTAAAAATGTTATGATCTTGGGCTACAAAGGGTTAAAATTATTTGAAATTTCTCATTTTAACTTTTTTATTTCGAAGCTCAGCTTATTTAAGATTGTAGAGCGGGATAACCTTCTGACGTTTTTTTGCAATTTTGTCCGCCGCATTCACAATACATTGATCAATCAGGGTCTTCGTTACTGCTGAGTAATGTGTTGCTGCAAACGGAACCAAGAATTAACTGTTGTGATTTATCATTCTAGTATTTATATTAAGGTCCCCCATGACTATAAAGCTACTGAACAACGGAAATAGTTGACTACTGAATCCTGTAAAGTTTGAAAAACCTTTGATTTTTTATGTTCCGTATACAACAGCTTACAGAATTTTTGGACCTCCTGCGTGAGCTATTTCAAGAAATATAAATCCTGGTTCGTCGGTAAATTGGCCGGATCATGTTTGGATTACTGTTCAATCGAAATATATTGTAGACTTTCATGCTGACCATACTGCCAGAAACTGAAGGTTTGAGCAACATTTTCGAAAGAAAAATTATTTGACGTCGAAATCGAGAATAATGATCTTTAAAACTGTCGATATGATTATTGGCTAATAACGACTGAACATCGACGTGTGTAATAGACTATAGACTCCACTTCGCATCGAGTACTCGGAGCATTGAAACGCACTTTGTTGGAGGCGAACATTTTTATTACGAATTCGAGGACTTTTTGTTTGCCGACTATCATTACGCGATATGTCGGATTCATAAAGTGACAAGACCGTGGTACTACATAAGGTATATGCCCCAAAGCGATAGAGCGGAAAGGGCATAAATTAAACGATACGGTGCTAGTACTCCATGTATCGCGACACAAAGAGACAAAGGGGTGAGCGCGTATATGCGAAATTAATGCGGAGCTCTTTTCGTTGCAAGCCAAGCATCAAAATTCATTTAATGCATACCAAGGCTCAAGTTTAATACATGTATTTAGGAGTAAACAACGCGCATGTGTACGTATGCGTATATGTGTCTATGGAGGTGAAGCGGGCTGCACGGTGCGTCAGCTTCAGAACAATCTCCAGTTCGCCACGCGTCGGCAACCGCGAATGAATGCACTTTTTTTCAACTCTGAATATGATGAGTGACGAGGGAAACATAAAGCTAACTAAACGATAACGACTGACGAGATTTTTGGATTTGTGAATCGTAAAGTAATGATCCGATGCAGCGTCTGTGCATCATGAATCGGATCGTTCTGGTAAATACGTTCTATAGTTGCCAGAAGACAACCGTTTATCTTTCCTTCCCGACACTCGTGCATCAATGCATCCACGAATTAAGTACGTAAAGAAATGTGATCAAAAATATATTTTCAAAAAATCCAAAAGATAAACGTATTAAATATATATCTGAAGATACGATAGCGACGAGTTTAGTGGAGTTCTTATACTCGTTACAGTGGGCAGCTTTACAGCACCGTGGAACAATGTTCAAATGAAAAAATCTGTAACTACGGACTAGGAAGACAAAGAAAATTACTTTTTACAATTCAAAAATGTATGTAAGTAGTACATTAAATTATATATCTGCAGACCGGATATATAATTTAATGTATTACTTACATACATTTTTGAATTGTAAAAAGTAATTTTCTGATTTTTTTTTAATGATAAATGTCTGGCTTGAAAATGAAGGAAAAAATCGTAATCCTTGGCGTTAATGGGTTAAGAAGGTGTCGAAACGGCAGGACTTGAGATTCCTAAGTTCACCAAATAAATCTACCGAAAAAAAGTTGATACGTGAAATGTCCATTTATCAAACAAAGTATGAATCTCATTCACGGATGATTAGAAACGAAGTATATGAAGCGCCTAATGCCATACGTACTAAATCCTTCTTTTTATTTCCTGGAATCGCGTATGCGCCAGTAAAAATTTCGTTCAACACTTCCGCCGATACACCTCTTGATGCAGAATTTGTTTTGTTGCACATCGAAATCACAATTCGGCCAAAAAGTTCTTCGTTTATTAATATGTTTTTTTTTTTAAATCGCTTTGTATTTTGTCGCCTGTACGGGATCGCGCGGGAATCCATCGTGGCGTAACAGAGAGATATGTCAGTACTAAAGATCGCAACTGTCGCTGTTTTCAATTCGTACTTGAAAACATTTGAATATAAGATATCGATATGGAAACGATACTTGACCGTAGAGAAAAAAGGAAAAAAAACATTGAAAATCGAATTCGACTTTCACTTCATAATTAAAAACTTACAACAATTGATTTTAATTGGTTTTAAACGGAGAAGATTACGACCGTTTTTTCGGACGTGCTGATGATTAAGTAGAAAATTCTCATTCTTTCGCGCAATCTTCTCGAACAAAAAAATGTAATTAATTTTCACTTGTTTTGATGCTCCCAAATAAAGTGATAATTTTTTCACTATGGTTTCGAATGCAAGCTATGATTTTTTCATCTAGGTTTTTTTTGGAAGAAAGTCTTTGGAAGGAAACATGTAAGCTCGACTTTATTCACTAGGCGGTGGTTGGTCCGAAATTACTTTGTGATAAACAATTCACGCATTTAGCATCATTTACTAAATCGACGAAAAACTAATTAAAAAGAGAATCAATGTCAGTTATAGTCCTTATGAACTAGGTGGCGTTCGTACGAGTAGCGTTTCGATGATAGGCAGTGCGCTTTATGAGCATCACTTACTCAAGCAGAGGTGAAATCCATTTCGTCAAGACGTGTTTTTTTTTTTATGGATAGGACATATTCGAAACCACTCTGTTGAGTCTGTCCTTGATTTCACGGCTGGCTCAGTAAACGATGCACGTAGAGAGCATGCTTCACCGCTGGAACGTGGCTCGGAAGATGAACACACAATTCCCGGCACTCAGAGGTGAAATCGAATCAGTCAGGGCATTTTAGAGGTTACATACGACGTACCCAAAATGGCTCCGTCTAATGTGTCATTGATTTCATCTCCGATCCAGTTAAAGATGCACGCAAAGCGCATGGCCTATTACTGGAACGAGTGTCGAACGATCAACGCCCAATCTCAGGCAAAGGGAGGTGAAATCGAACCTGTCAGGATGTTTTCTATGATTAGTAGGACGTAGTACAAAGTAGTAGTAGTCATTGATTTCACCTCCGATTCAGTAAACGAAGCAATCAAAGCGCATGCTCTACGGGGCTCAGGTTACTGTCATCCAGTGCCTGTCAAATGAAGGTGAAATCGACTCTGTCTGGACGTTTTCTGGGATCCGTCGAACGTACTAGAAACCGCTCCATCTAGACTATCATTCATTTCGCCTCGGGTGAAAACTGCACGCAAAATGAAGAGTTTACTATTGGAACGTGGGTCAGATGAATATCAGCCAATCCCCGACAAACGGAGGTGAAATCGAATCTATCAGGACGTTTCCTGTGATCAGTAAGACGTAGTGCAAACTGGCCAGTCTAGTATATCGTTGGTTCATCTCCCATCCAGTAAAATATGCACACAAAGTATTTATTTATTTATGTTGTTTAATTTAGTTTTTGCCTAACTATGCAACTCACCCTCTAAACTTACATGCCCAAGGCAGCCGAAAATTATACCAGACGATACGCGAAACGTCAAATCACGCATCAAACTCCGCCTTTCGGCGTGAGGTTGATTTGCGTACCCAAGATGACAGAAAATCATAGCAGTCGATACACGAAACGTCAAATCACGCGTTAAACTGCACGTTTCGGCAGAAGGTTGTCTCGTGCAGTCTGAATTTGAATATTCAAGCTAGTAGAAAATATCAGCTGACAATCCCGGAGCGCGAAATAACCCGTCGAACTATGCGTTTCGGCTGAACATCAATGCGCGCGCGAATCCTGACAGAAATCCATAACACACACACACACAAACGCGTACACTCATGCAACGTCATGTGCGCACACGCTGACACAACATTCGCATTGATGCGAAATAATAATAAAATACAATAATAATATGCAGAAAATATAAATAATTTCGCAATAACTTACGTTGAAATTAATTGTTATGATAGTTTTCTCCAAAAGTCGAAAACGAATGGTAAATTATTTAGAATATTATTTGCAGAGTACTGAATACTCGAAGGTTTTCGAAATTAACAGTATTCTGTGCAATGACCTCAGGCCGGGACAAATCCAAATCCCTTAGTTTATCCGCGGGCCGTGGGAATCTCAGTTAACTTCTTGTGATAGTAGGACACTCGGAATTTGCAGCTGTGATGTCAGAATAGCACATACTATAGCAAAACCGCGGCTGCTTTAAATCGTTTGGTTAACTACTTTTATTCTGATCTATCCACTTCAAGTCGAATGTTTAATAATGTTTTTCTCCATGATGGCTGACCTATTTCAAGTTTTACATCAGTGTTTCGTATTCGGAATTTTTTAGACTCCACGCTTATGTGCTCAGAATAGATTTGTCTTTTTTTTCGGAATGCCTGAGGTTCTCTGGCACATATTATTGAACACAAAAATCTGCTATAATTTTTCGAAAAGAGGTTGAAAAATCATTCAGATTTATGATTTTTTAGTCCCAAAATCTTCGCGCAAGGCCCTTAACAAAAGCATGGTCACATTATAAAAGTCACTCTGTATATTAATATTACGAAGCTACACTTCAATTTTGAAAAACTGACGCGTTGGTCGTGCGGGCTCAGGCGCGGCCAGTGGATCAGGAGGTCGTAGGTTCAAACGAAATTTTTCAATTAAAACTCGTTCCGTTGCCGGGAAGTGAATTTAGTACCGGCTGTATCGGCATGGGTTTTCCACAGTTTCCCTATGCCCGTGCCAGGAATGGTACGGTTAATACAGTACAGCAGGAAAAAATCGGCTGCGGCCGCAAGCGGAGGGAAGGAAACAGGAGGAAACAAGGTGGAGGAAAACAGGACGAATGAATAGGAAAGAAACAGAGGAGAGAGGGGCCGTAAAAACCGAAGAGGTTTTTAGGGGGAGGAACAACTAATAGTCAGTAGTGATTATAATTTTGAAAATAACCTGTTTTGGATTTTCAAAATCGTATCTGAGATTTCATAACCGGTATCCGGGTACGAACTTCCCATACAAGTGTATTAATATTCATACAGATTTTTTTCACAGTGTAGTAGTGAGTGATTCCCTTCCAATCCGACCAAACACGTTGCAAAACTGTCTTGGCCGTTAATCCGGGCTTGACGATCGTTTGGGCGGGCTCACCGCGGGTGATCCACAATCTGCTTACACTGTTATTGTATGTAACCTATTTTTCATCGGGTCACCATCCGCTTAAAAAATAGGTCGATTTCGTAACGTTTCAGAAAAAAACCGCAGGCATCAATTCGGTCCAAAAGGTTATTTTGCATCAATTCCTGTGGCACCCATATGTCAAGCTTCTTCTTAAGATCAGCCTTCTATTAATGGTTCCAAACTGTTCTGGCGAATCTTCAGTTCCTGGAAAATAAAATAAGTGCTGACATGTCGGTCCGGCTCAACCATTTTTATCATTTTATCGACATTTTCGGCGATTAGTTTACCAGACCGTGCTACATCATCGACATCGATATTACCAGAACGGTATCATTGGAACCACCGTATTACTTTTGCATTAAATACTGCATTAGGTCCATAAATAGCACTCATTTTATTGGCAGCCTGCTCTGTCCTTTCGTCTTAGTCGTAGTGAAGAATGTATCAAATTTTCTCTTTTTTTGTCTCTATTTAAAACGCTGTAACACATAACTGGCTTCACAAAGGACAAAACGGTCAGACATTTTTTGAAGTATAATGGCACTTTCATATCGCCCTACATTATGACCCGGTGTGCTGTTTTCTTTCCGCTAGATATCTTTAATAAAACACCTAGATGATAGATGTCTTTAATAAGACAGACTTAAACTCCTGACAATAAAAATTAATATATTCATCTTCCGTTATGAGGTAAGCGTCGATTTGCGGTCTTTAGCCAAAAAATTGCGGTGCTGTTTTTTTTACTGAAGCGAACGGTCGAGCATACGGTTAAGAAAAATAAACTTACGATCAGTTAAGTCAAAGAATAGCGTCATTTCAACTATTAACAAAGATTACGCGACTCAAGGGTCGTAAACTTGAAATGATAGTTGAGTGTGGCGATACACGATGTATAATTGAGGTCAATGAATTGCTCAAGGATCATCCTCCTCTTCAGAAACTCGAGCTCAAGAAACCCACCAGAGGTGTTGTGTAGGAGGTTGGGATTACGTCGTTATAGTTTCTTCTTCTGCCTAGACTGTTTGCTTTCCCGATAATTATACACTACAGCACCTAGTTAGACTGGATGGATAGTTAAGTGGAAAGAAATATTGCGCATGTGGGTGTTCGTATCCATCGACCAAAAAAGTTTTGACGTTTTTAGAGAGATATTTGACCGAGCTTACCTACAGGGCAAATTTAAGCAAGGTACGAACTAGGACACGTGTGCAAGAGATAGCGTACGTATATTTCAACGGCGTGAACAAATAACTAAGTACCTTCCGATTCTACCAAAAATTCCGCGCGGATTTTCAGGACGCCGGGCTGCACGATATAATCGCGAAGCTTTTCTCACAGACGCTGAAAAAGTGGCTTTCCTAAGTATTTCCGATAAAACCGAAGTACCCGTAATCAATTGTATCATTAATACAATGAATTATTTACTTTTACAGTATGCACTAACTTTTACTATTAATTGCTAATATTTATAATATATAAAAGTTAGTATATATTTACGGATATAGTGATCGTAGGAAGAATGTTATGATGGAACGCTTCAACATGCATGGAGCCAAGGCGCTCAGTGTCGAGAATATCTCAGAGAATAAATAAGCGCAGGGATTGTACGAGAATAGGTAGCGATACGCTCCGCCCTTGGGGACTCGTTGTCACCCAAGTACCACTTCGCCATTATATATGAGAACCGCCATGTTCCGCAGGGCTACGCAAAGCTTTAAACTTTGGTAGAAAAAATATAACGTTACAGTATGGCAAACGAGGTTGATAAGATCGAGAGAAGAGGCAAAGATTATAAGGCAACACACAAAAGTGATTTTTCTACGAATTGAAATTTTCTCAGCCACATAAGAGCAGTATACATACAGTTCAGGCTATGTATCGAAGGTACTAAATGTGTACAGGGTGCACGGTCAAAATCCGGACAAAAGTAAATTTGAATTTCCCACTGTTCTATACCGCTTTAACGTGTCGCTATCGGTTGTTAATTATCGTGTACGCATCGAATAAGCAGAGATAATCTCAAATTACTCGCAATGTTGGGACAAAACAAGGAATACAACCGAAGAGCAGCGATCATTAAAAGTGTTTGCGCTGGTCCCTCAATGACGAAGATTATCCGGTTCTTTGGATACCCGAGATCCACAGCTTATAACGTCGTAGCAAAGTACAAGGAGTCGGAGAAACTGATCCGTTGGTCGTGCGGGCTAAGGCGCGGCCACCTGTCAAACCTATGCCAGAAACTGCGGCATAGGTTTTCCGCAGTTTCCCTATGCCCGGGTTAGAAATAGCAAGGTGAATACGGTACAGAGGAGAAAGTGGTTGCGGCCGCCGGGGGGCGGGGAAATCTGGAGGAAAAACGAGGTGGGGGAAACGGGACGAAACAAAGTGGGGGGAAACAGGAAGAAACAGAGGGGAGTTGGCCATAACAATCCGAAAGGGTGAATGGGGTGGAACCAATGATTTAAAAAAAAATACAAGGAGTTGGAGAAGTGGGAAGAAGGTGTCCTAACACACGTGAGGAAACTGCACTCTAAGGAGCGCATTATCAGGACGATCGACAACGTCGCCAAGTTTTGGTCGAAGGAATTCTGGCCTCCCAACAGCCCAGATTTAAATCCATTGAACTACTACGTGTGGAGCGTCATTGAAAGAGTGACAAACAAGTCCAGCCACCCGAACGTAGCATCTGTCCGAGCCGCTATTGAAGTAGGATTCGCCGAGATGGACCCTGCATGCGATCGCTTCAGACCGAGACTGGAGGCAGACAGTGAAGCAAGTCGGGTAGATATCTGAAATAAATCTATTTTTTTGGTATCCTTTTCGACTTTTACAATGGAAGATATGGCGTGAACGAAAATGTTTAATTTGTCCGGCTTTTGCCGCAGACGATGTACAGTGATATCAATTAATGCCTGGATATGGTTGGTTCAGCGATGCCTTCAAGGAGCGGTAATATTACTGCTCAGTGAAGTTATCGCCACTGGTCGAT
>JAPYZI010005016.1:0-16299 GCA_030523105.1 Ophioninae sp. A BG-2022a
GCGCTCAATCTCTTCGTTATGATTTTCTCTTCAAATTGCTTTTTTAATCATTGAAATCCGATGATTTTCCGATTTTTGGCAGAATTTCAAAGTTGGACCCTCGATTTTTGCAAATTTTTCCATACATACCCCTTTGCGTTTTTTTTAGCGATTTTTCAAGTGGCCTTTCCAGGAAAACTATAAGAGATATCGATACGAATCCAACGCCATCATTTAAGTTAGGCAAAAACCTTTTCCAAACCCCCCAATTGAATGTCCATAGCATAAAAGAAGCTCACTCTACGACCTTTTGAAATTTCGCGATTTTCACGATTCCGGAAAACTGGCCGGGAGAAGTCGAAAAAATTTTTTTCCCGTTTTTAAACTCTTAAAAGGGTCTATCTGATCGGAAATTTTCCGCTGATTACGAATATGCCGGAGTTTTTGGCGAAAGTGCAAAATTAGACTGAGAAAATGCAAAAAACCGTTCTAGAATATTTTTTAGACTCTTTTTCCTAGAAACGTCGATTTCAAGGCGAATTAAACGGTGGGAGTCCCACTCCTCCGGGCACTAATAACCGTGCGCATCGGTCACCGATGCGCACGTCCGCCCAATGGGCGCTCCTGATTGGCTGCCTTTAAAAATTAATAACAATTCATCGGTTGATCTGAGAACCGTACATCCTTGTATCAATCGACTCAGAATTTCACTCCCAATCGCCCATTACATAGATGACATTCCGTCATGGGACACCCTGTATATATTTATATAGAGAAAAAAACCGCGCGGTACTTGCAACCAGAACGAATTTCGCCGAGGGCTCTTGAGGGTTTTGCACAGTGGTCGGAGTTTCTGTCCTGGAGAACCCTCTGGGGTATGCGAGCGAGGAAGACTGAGTTAGAGAGAGAGAGAGAGAGAGAGAGAAGTCTCGCGCGCTTTGCGGTGCAATGCGAAAGAGTTTTCTGCTCACTGTTGCACTCCCCCACCCCTCAACCCTCTCGCTCTCTCTTTTTCTTCCTCTCTCTCCCTCTCTGCTTCTTTTTTTTTCTCGCGATCTGTTCGGCTATTCTCCTAGGGAATTACGTATGTGTTAAAAATTATACGTAGGCATACACGTACCTATATATGGATTATTCATAGTAAAATGTAACTCATGGTTTTTGAGGGATACTAATTTCGACGTAATAAATAAGTAAATAAATATATTCATGAAAAATAATAACGAATTAATAACAAAATAAGATTATTATTATTTATTATTTATTTATTATTATTATTATTATTATTATTATTTATTTATTTATCATAAATAAATAATAATAATAGATAGATAAACAAACAAATAATAATAATAATAATAATAATAGTAATATATATATATATATTTTTATATTTATATATTTATTTATTTAATTACTAAAAATGGAAAAAAAAATTAACGCAACGTTACATATATTATATTGTATCACTATATATGATCTATAATATAATAATGAATATTCAAAGTAAAATAAAATATATTAAAAAAAATAAAATAATACAAATCGGACATTAATTTCGCGCGAATTGTCCCATAGGCGCAGTAAAAGTGAGTACAGTAATATTTCGCGCAGGGACGAAGCGACGAAACGGACTGCCACGTGAAAACGTGTACGGAATAATGGGGCGGGGGCGAGAGAGAGAGGAAAAGGGTTGGAGAGAGAGGGAGGAAAAGTGCCACGATTTTCCATCTCGCTCGATCCTCGGGAATTGCTACTATACCGCTGCGATATAAACTCTCACTCTCGTCGCATGAAGTGGGCATTGTTGGCCCACATGGGCTCGGCGTCGATCGACTCCGCAACGAAACAACACACGAGAGCGAGAGACGAAACGCACGCACGCGCACTTCTCTGATATATGTATATGTATATGTATATATTTTTTTTCTTCTTTATTTTCTGAGCGATTTTGGTTTTTTTTTAAATTTCGATTTTGTAATTTTTCCCCCTTCTTTTTTTTATTAATTTTCCAATGAATGAAAAAAATATATATTATAAATAAACCCTCATTAACTTATAAAAAAAAAATCACAGCTCGTTGGAAGACTGTTTCAGAATTCTTCGTCTATCTATGCATGGGTTTGATTATGTTTTACGATTGATTTAAACACTCCTTTCAATTTATTCCTTATTTTCTATCTTCATTCTTTTTCTTTATTTCAAATGTTTTCTGTACTTTCTCATTATTTCAACGTTAATAATTTGCAAGCTTTATTCCGATGATTATTTTCATAATAATTCTAATATCTCATAATTATTTCCTAATTACTTCATAATTGTTTCATAATTATTACATAATAATTCCATAAATATTCCAATATATCAATCGATTCGAATTTTCACGTATTCCCTCTTTTCCTCAATGTATTTTCCAAATTTCGCAATCCTTAATATCCGATTATTTTTCGGCGAATTAATATTTCGACGTTTTTTCTTTTTTTTTTTCTTTTCGTCCTTCCTACGGCATTTCTCATTTGGTCCATAATTACGTTCTCTTGTCGGGGAAACCCGATACGTTAACGCGTGCGCGGGTTACGTCGAGATTCGTTCGACAATTCCACTTGATTCGAGCTCGACGAAAAAAAAAAAAAAAAAAAAAAAAGGGGGGGGGGGGGGATGGTTCGTTGGTTGGTAAAGAGAAGAGAAAAAGCGTCGTGACAAAAAGTCTCGTCTTGGTCGTCGCCTTGGAGTCTACGGTTATTGAATGAGCGGGTAACGAGATGCACGCGTGTATATTTATATAGGTATACGCGTGGTTAGTTCCTCGAGGATGACCACGGGGGTTACCCTCTCTGCACGTGTCGATTCTCAATGGACCAATCAATGGGCTCACCCTCTTTCTGCGTGTCGAGCCACGTCTATGCCCGTCCTTGTCTCCTCCCCATACAATTTTCATCTTCCCACATCGTCCGTGTGTGAGACATTTACTCACACAGGAAAGCGTATTAGCCTAATACGATTCTCGTAATATCGAGTGTGTCCGCGTTTATCGGTCTACCGGAGCGTCGAGAGTTTCGCGTCACTGGCCGCACCACCATCACCGTGCGTGAACACGAAAAAAGGTTTTTTTTTTAATTATTTTTTTATTTTTTGTTTTTTGTTTTTTGTTTTTTTTTTTTTTTAATTACTTTTGAAACGCACAATTAATTTTTATTATCGAGAGGGCAAGGTTGACGATGAAGTATGTATAATTTAATTATAGTTTGAAAATTATTGAATTGATAATAATAATAATTATAATTTATTGTTATATAATATTGATACTTTACGAAATATCGTAGTAGCGATAAAACAATCGACAAATCTAACGGTATCAAAGAATTTGTATAATTTGTATAAATGAATGATATTTTGTAAACGACTGTAATAATAATAACAATAATGCTTTATAAAATATCTTAGGAATAATGAAACAATTTAATATCAACGATTATAATAATAATACTAATTAATATTAATGCGAAAGTAATGGGTTATTTTAAATCTTCGATCATCGCTGAATCCTACTGAAAATAATAATAATTTTCGAAATTCAGCAGGAATAATAAAATAATGAAACGTCGAAGAATATAATTTTAATACTAATTGGTATTTATTAAAGAATTGGGTTGTTTCAAACGACACACAGTTGATGGCTTGATTTTACTAGAAAACAAAATAATAATAATAATAATAATAATAATAATAATATGAAATAACAATGATGGATTAAGTTAAAAAAATAAGTTATGAAAACAATATCACTGTAATGTTAATAATAATAATACATATAATTATTTTACGTCAAAACGTAAAATAATTATTGAAACAAAAGTACTTCGAGGGATCCGTGCACTCAATTCGAACAAGCAACTGAACGAATAATATCGAGGCGACTATTCGGGCTTCAGTAGCGATTATGAGAGACCCAACGAGACCCGGAATCGTGCGTACCACCGGCAATATACAATTTTTAATTTTTCTCTTCCGGTGAGTGCGTGCGCGGGCGTGCACTCACGCATAGACGCGAGCGCGTAGGAATGCCCGCTCACGAAATGAAATTCCAGGCGGTTGACGGTGGAGGGGATTATTCAATTGGGTTCACGGTGCATCGCGCCAAAAATTTCCGTGACCTATTTTTATCAACGGTTTTCGATCTTACCGTGTTTTTTTTTTTGGATTTATCGACTTTCAAATTTTTCAAATCGGTTAAATCGAGCCGTTTCGAAATGTTGAATGACGAAGGAAGGTCAAAAAGGTCAGCGGTCATCTCGGAACTGACGATTTTTATTACAAATTTCGGATGACCTTGAAAAGGCTTTTTTGTTTTATTTCTTTCTTTCTGTTTTGATACTCGAGTCGAAAAAGCGCCGCTGTGCTTATATGTGTGTGTGTGTATGTGTGCGAAGCACGAAGCGCGTGGCCACACATCTCGTTGATACGAACGGGCAACTTCGTGGGGGTTAATTGAATCAAGCGGCACGCAAGCAGCTCCGTGTACACAGAGCTCGGGTCAGCCGAGGTCAAATCGGTAATGGGACCAAGACCCCCCCTTAATTCAGTATGTGGTCCGTCAAAAGACCGAGAGAGAGAGAAAGAGAAGGAGAGCAACGATACACCAACTGGGACAATTCTTTTCCTTCCTCTCTTTCTCTCATTGCATCATTGTGTGTGTGTGTGTGTGAGTGTTCACGGAGCATCGTGCAAACTCCGTTACTCCGATTAGGACGCAATCGCTTCGATTGACGTTCGACCCCGTCGACGCGATCCCAATGTGACCTTGAACCATGAGTTTCCTTAACTCAGCTTTGAGTGCACGCTCCACCGAAAAAGGTCACGAAGGACGGGCGCTACGAAGGGCGAAAGAATTGCTTCGTCCTTGAGATTGTTCAGAGGTTGAGCAACTTTTATTTGAACGAGAATCGAAACACTTTTGCAAAGCTCGCGTACGCATGTACGTATATTCGTAATATAATAATGAGATTTCATGATACGATCTTAATAAAGTGTTTATTTTTGTATCAATAATGTTTATTTATTTTATGGAGCTATTATTGTATTCGTAAGTTACGGTTGTTGATGACAAAGAAAAATAATAATTGAAAATTGTCGGCTCGGAAATTGCGCAATCATTGCGTCAGCTAATCGCGAAAAAATCCATCTTTGTACGAGGATCGTGAGAAGTGTGACCAATATAATTCTTGATTAGAAATCCTCGCGGCTCAATTTTCGATCTATCGGGGCCTGTGATCTCGGCGAGTTCTCCGCGAGGCAAACCGAGCCACGTACGTGTACGACAAAAACGACGGAGGAAATGAAAGAAAAAAAAAAGAGGAGAGGTGAAACAAAAAAAATGAAAAAACAAAAAAAAAAGAAACGGTGGTACAAGGAGGAAGCAAGTACGTGGAGAATAAGGGCCAAGTATCCCATCTGGTTGCGCGCACACTCGTGGACCACTCGGAGCGAGTATCCATCAATCACGAGTGTCCCGCACACCTCTAGTGCTCTTCCATTCTCTTGACGGTAGCGGCCTCGCAAGAAACTCCGCGGAACCCTCCAAGCCCAACCGCGGCGTCACAGAGAAACTTCTTTGCCTTCTTTTCGCTGTATATATAAATGTATGTATAGATTTATGTGGTCGTGTACGTGCGTATATCTATATACGCGTATGAACTTCACTTCCTCGCCTTCAGGGCCCACGAGCAAAAACGTATAATAATGCAGCGCGTTGTACGAGTCTCTCGAATCAACCGGGACGAAAAGAAACGAGCGGTTCGAAAAGTCAGCGTTAACGCGACTTCGGTAAGACCTAACTTGCACCGGAGTTTGATCTTCCTCGGCGGTAGGTTCGAGCTCAAATTTCGTACTTTCCAATGGATCCGGAATGACCCCGATCGGTTCGAAACTCTTCGAGATATTCGTCGCACTCAAAAATCTGCGGAAAGCCTCGAAACAACAGCTCGCAAATTGTGGACGTAAATTTGTAGATAACTCATCGAATTCGTAAATTATCGATCTGAAATTTGAGATGGAGATGAGATGGAATGTTTCTTGGACGCGAAGCCAGAGAAATCTGGATCATATCGGGAGGTTGAGATGAGTGGCTCTGGCAAGAGGAGAACAGTAGCCAATTTTCTTCTTCCGGGTCTTTACCAATAAAGAGCGAGGTTGGTTCGCGAAGGTTACCAGAAGGCCCTCTCCAAGGTAGCAGAGTTGACGTCCCTCGGAGGGCTCCCGGGCGATCGCGACAGCGTCTTTGCGAGAGGGGAATAGGGGTAAAGGATCGAAGAGATGTGAGAAAGTGGCCAAGGAAGGAAGAGAGGCCGAACGAAAAGATTCTGTTCCCGAAGCCCGCGAGAGATTGTGTGTTAATGTATGGCTGGCATTCGGACGACAACCGTGACAAATTGCTTTATTAGGTCGGTCAGCCCCGGGAGCCCCTTTCCAGTTCTGTTCACGAACGTACTACGTATATCTCGGATCTCCCCGGTGTGCTATACAGCATCCTGATTGTCTCTCGAGACGAGCCCCTCTCTCCTGTTGCCACTTCGAGATCTCCTTCCTCTCGGTGTGTGTGCGCGCGCGCGATCAACCTCTCCCATCTTCATCTCGATTCAACGTTTGTATTCGTTCCCTTCGTTCTTTCATCGCTATAATTTTCTTCCTCTTCGGCGCTCGTCTTCGCCCGTATTAATGCGCGACGGCAGCGTTCGGCCCTTTGTATCCGCGGTTGATTCTGCGCCTGGTAGAGACAAAACGGACATTGTGCCACAAAAGTGAATGGAGAACGATGGTGGTGTGATGGACGCTGCGGGAAGCCACGTGGCCTCCCTCTTCTGGGCACCCAGCACCCAAGGAATTCCGAAGAGAGAGAATGAGAAAGGGCCCTAACCACCAGGGCGCTTTGATTCATCAATAAAAATCCATTCTATAACTGGCAAGAGTCATCAAGCTTCGCTTCGAGACTTTTCATCGCCGCGTTCTCCGGATACCTTGATGAACAGCGTCTTCGATGAAGAATGGTGGAAGTTGACGTCCCACGTTGGTCAAAAGTTTGGCCATTCGAGATTCCGCTCCAGGATCAGCCGATCAGCGGAATATTCCGTCTGCTCGGAATCATCAAGCTCAGGGATGGTTCGTACCCGCATTATCTTGGTAACCGAATGACAACCCATTGGATAAACAAGAGCGGAAGTTAGGATCGTCTCCTCGAAGTCTAGCGATCCAAGATTCCACTCACTCCGGATTATCCGACAAATGACTCGAGAGCTCGAATCACGTCTGTGCGAAGCCATCAGGAAGTGAAGCAACGACGTTCAATGACGTCAGACACATCCGAGACGAGGTTCGATCGCGAGCTGCGTTGCGATCGCAAGCGGATTAAATGGAACATGGGAACAGCCCGGATTTCTGGTCGAGCGTCACGTAGCTCACGTCGGGTCTCGTCAATGAGCGCATAACGAAGGAGAATGAGCTAGTTGAGGCGGTTTGATACATCGGCGACATCGCCGCGCAACATTCATCTGCATAATTCATTCTTATCAGTGGCATTCCACACGCCAGGGATCCTCAACTATCGCGTCTGGGTCATCTCCGTCTTGGTTCCATCATCTTCCGGATCGGGTACCTGCCCTGACGGATTAACGGATGAATCTACAAAGACCGGACTCGGATGAGTCTTGACTCCGTCGAGTGGAACTCATTTAATGATTCGCTGTCACCGATCAACCGCAAGATCATTCTGGATATCCTCTATCCTACCGTCACTTCTCCAAATTGATCTAGGCGATCACTCTTTGTCAATTGTGGTCTTTGCAGAACCAACCACCGGTTTCCACTCGGTCTTGAAACGTTTCAATGACTTTTCGAAAACGACCCATCCGATCCAGATGATCAAACATGAAGACGTATACGTTCCATGTGATAAATCTGGATAATCCAGACAAGGCTGATTATCTATACAATCCAGATGATCGGGATGATCAATCTTGACCAATAGTGGTATTCACTATTGGTCATGACCAGCCGACGCTGCGGCTTCCTCAAGGTCCCGAAACATTGGAACATTCAGAAGAAGTTCCACCAAAGCAGCCCCCCCCCCCATTCATTTGCGGATATTGCCAAAGTTAGCGAATGCTCGTTGGTAAACTTGTCGCGGGACGTTTATGAGATTAACAAGGAGGGTATTCCGCTAGGGATTCCGCTCTGGTGGGCCGACGATAACGAGGCCCTGCCAAAACATCGCGAAGGAGCCTTTAGGAGTTTCAGGGTTGGACAGGCATCACGATGACTGCCAGGTCTTGTTCCATATTGCGTCTCGATGGAGGGAGAGATCGTCCTCTTGGTCGAATCAAGCCGATGGAGGACAGCGGAGGAAGAGAGACGGCTAGGGAGCGAGAACGACTCGAGTGGCTCGAAGACTACTTTGGGGACACCCCGTACCACAACCCAGATGTTTTAAGAGGCAAGCAACTGAACATACACAAACGTGCTTGCACATAGAGGCACACCGTACAGCCGGAGTGAGTTGATGCGAGCCGCGTATCACGAGAAGGAAGTTCAATTTAACCCAATAAAGGACAATCAGAGGCCGACGGCGAGCAGAGAGACGAGAGTACCTCTATTCCTCTGGTTGTTGCTCAATGGGCATCGGCCAATGTGTTCGCCTTGTTCCATGCACTCTGTATCCCCTCCGCTCGTATGTGTGTGTTAGAGAGAAAGAGAGAGAGAGAGATAGAAAGAGTATCCATCAGCGTTTGACTGTCGATACAGCCTCGTTTTTCTTCCACTCTTGGACATCCTCTTTTCCGCATCACGCTCACCATCCATCCAAGGTATGACCCGAAACGACGAAGGAGCGTTTTCCTGATGCCCTCAACAGGATCTGCAACGCGTTTCCCACGAACTCTTCCCTCCGGATTGTTCGAAGATTGACCATGATCCTGATGGTTACATTGGGAGGGGAAAAGAGCAACCCGATTTTCCTCCTTGCTCATCTAGGCATCATTCAGGCAGATGACATTACCGAAGCGCGCTGGATTTTCATTTTCCAACAATCCGTCGAAAAACGCAGCGAAAAAAAAGCAGCGTCGAAGCCAACGAGTATCTGGCATTCTTTGGGTTCGTCCTTGCGCGAGAGTTTCCGTCCTCGATCAGCTCGAGCGTGAAGCCGGTGACACGGATCGAGCGGATTCGCTGCCATCATCATCCTTCCACTCCTCTCGTTCGTAGCTCACTTTTTTTTCTCTGCGAAAAATCCCGGACGGGTGGGTCGGAGCTAACTGGAGCAGGGAAACGCTGTTTGGGTTTAACGTGACCTTGAGAGGCCTTCCCAGCTTCGAGGAGTCACAGGGTGAAGGTGTATTTGGCCCGGTAGATCCTACCGGGTCTTCCGGGTTGTCATTCGTTTCTGAAGAACGATCATTGCCCCAGCAGCCTCGATGGAAGGGTCCAATTGCCATCGAAAGATGGTTAGCCCTCTTTGGATGGTCCTGGTGACCAGCGGCGGAGAAAGAAACCCCGAGTGGATAGCCGACGGTGGATTAGCGGGAGCGGCAGCCATCCCGGTTGATCCCCGGTTTCCCTTGCTACCATGTATTCGCGCTGTTATGTGTTGGAGAACGTACAAGGGGAGTTTTAGGCATTAGCGATTACACGCCCTGTGGCACCCATACAGCGGGTGTCTCCGCGTGGAAATAAGCAGACAAAATGGCCACGCTTCGTCTCACCCTCTCACGATTTCTGCTCTCCTTTTTTTTTTACTCTCTCTTCCTTTCTTTCTCTCTGGCCTTTCCACGTCGGCTCTTCTCTTCCGCTTGCTCTCTCGGTTTTCATCCACTCCGGTTGCTCTCTCATCTCGCCACACTGCACGCGCGGATGTCGTCGGGCCATTTCTCGTCCTTTCAATCCTCATCGTACTCTTTCTCTTCTTACCCTCCGATGAATCTCGTTCGAAGAGACAGAGATAAAGAATCCACTCGGGCTCACGCTACTTTGGCTAACGTGTGTACCAGAAAATCTTCAGCAGCCTTAGATTCAGGCTGGGATCCAAATCCTTGGAGAACCGTTGGTCTATCGACTTTGTACGGTTATCAAACGAGGAGAAGTTTCCAACTAGCATTAAAATCGCGTTAAATAATCGGTCAGTTCCAAAGTAGACCCGAAGACGTCAAATTGGAAAAGACCCCAAAAAGAGCTGAATGTAGACACTGCTGTGGCTGGTCGATGATTGGTTAACGTCGAGCTATCAGCTTGTTGATACAATCATACTAGCAGAAATTTCCAACTATGACGAAGATCACATTGAACAATCGTCCATTCCCAGAGTCGAGGACTCCAGATTAAAAGAGACCGCAAACAGCTGATCGTAGACATTGATCCGATCGATGCGGTGCGGTTGGTTAATATGATAGAACAGTGGGTTGGGACTCCTGGAGTCTATCAAGTCCGACGGTTGTTTTCTCGTTCGTCGGTATGCATTACAAAGTAGCTCAAACCGTGAAGAGACACTAGGTAGGAGGGAGGTTACAACAGTGTCATCCCCTTTCATTCGACACAATGGAGCCAAATCCGATTTTCGAGATGATCGCGTTAAACGCGTCCGGGGGGCATTTGCCCCTGTCGGGGGTCCATCTCTCTTTCCCACTCACGGTTTCAAACGCTCCAGAACGAGCCTACAATGCTTCTTGTTTACCGGGTCTCGTCAAAGGGATTTAACCCGATGCTCTTCGGCTTTAGAGACTGGCCGACACACGCAGAGTGAAATCCCTCGTCTCACGACGGGGCGCCACTCGAGGGACACAATCCTCAGGAACGGGAACATCCAGGGCGCAATCCAGTCCAGCGACAAGTTTTTCGAACCGCTTTTAGTTCTGGATGTGGACTTTGGCGATCTGGTATATCCCTATGAAGCAACGGGAAAGCTGATTTTTGATGGTTGGAATGACGAGTTTGAGACAGCTCGGATCAGCCAAGTGGCTGCTGGCTCGGGACACTTCGCGAATCGTCGCTGACGCTTCTTCGCTTTAATTGCTCGTAATTGCCGGGGAAGGTCGCCTGTGTACGTTAACCGAGCATGAGACTCTTTCGAGGAAGCGGACTAATACCGTTTGCCATTCAAACAAACCCACGCTCTTGATTGTCCCGTTGATCGTAACCGAGACTACGAGCGTTTGCTCGGAACTCAACATTCTTGACGTCGTGTAACATCCGAGAAACTCCGGGCACGGATAATTTGGAATTGGACCTAGGAGACATGAGTCTGAATTCTGGAAACTTAGACGCTGATGTGCTGGATCACGGAAACTTGAATTCAAGCAATTTGGAATCTAAGAATGACCTTTCAACGGCTTCTAATTGATTTATCAACTTCCTAAATTGGAAAGCCTGATTCTGGACGACCTGGAGCTGGAAGACGAGATCTTTGATTCTGGATGCGTAGTCTTGGATATGCTAGCCATTGAACAGTAGATTTCGACCAATGTCGCCCTAAAAGACTTCCAAGGACTCCGGATCGGTTTAGGTATTTTATAAACCGGAAGTTTCGATTCCGGACGACTTTCACGTAGAAAATGTTGTCCTTGATCTAAGAAGACGATGTCTTCACGCGTACTGGCCTTTAAACCATATGTATCAATTTAGATCTGGAGAATAGTCATCGTAGTCCCCCGCGATGATTTCCGGTCTGGAAATAAGACCAGTTGCGTCTTTCTTCTTCGAGCGTACAGCCAAGTCGAACATATTCTCCGGTATTTGCATAGGTCCGCATTGCTCCGCATGTACGATCGATCATGACCTCCTTTTGCGGGAGTCTCAAGACGTCGATATGATTTCCACGTGTCAGCTCAATCCGTCAGCACTCTAAAAAACAGAACATGAATTAACTCGCACCTCCCGCGCACCATGCGTTACGTTCCGAAAGATTCTCGACGAAGTTTATTCAAGATCACGTCGAACACTCAAAACGATAGGAAGCTCGCACTCAACGGACTTGAGGGCACTTAAAAAGAGATTTTACACAAAATCATGATAGCCGAAGATTCCTCAAACTCTTTTGTACCTCTTGAACAAATATGGGCCCTTCGGATCAATCGGATCACTCAAAATAATGAGTCACTCAATTCACTCAAAATGACTCGTGGGTACTCAAACGACTCGGAAATCGTTGCGTATCACTCAAAATGAGGAGTCACTCGGCGCACTCAAAATGACTCGTGGGTATTCAAACGAATCGGAAATCATTGCAGATCCCCGTCTCCCTACTTACGCCTCTCGAATTTTTCTCGTGCTGTTAACTTAACGCTTAATAAGAGTATATTCGTACACGTGTACTTGTCCACCCGGGAGGTCAGCTGAATGTTTAATCGAGTGTTCCGTCAGCTTCGCATCGTCAATTCTTTTCACATCAAGAGGAATCTTTACGACTCGACGCGCGATCGGTTGATTTCTCTGTGCGAGAAAGAAAGGGAAAGAGCGAGAGAGGGAGAGCTCCGTGTGTGGCAATGCACACCAGGGATAAAGGGGGCTCTCTTTATATGACGTCTCGTAAAAAGGCTCCGGTGGCACGTGGCACTCAACCAAACACTCTTCACACATATATTCAAGCCTGGTGAAATAAGAGGCGATGATAGGGTGAAATCCTGATCCCGGGCGTGTCTCGGGAAAAGAAAAAAAAGAAGAAAAAAATGTGTTTCGTTATCGGAGCAGCCCTAACGGGAGACTTTTTCACCCCTCGTTATTCGCTCCCTCCATTCCTCGTTATACACTGCCCATAGATTCCCAACGGATTTTGATTCTTATCGTTTCTTAATACTCGGGTTTCGCGAGCTCGAGAATTTTCGGTTTGGGTTTGTTTGGGTTTGATTTGCGAGTCAACAAAAGTTAATTTGAAAAACGCGAAAAAAATTAACTACTCGAACCAATCGAACAAGCAATATTAAATTACAGATCAACTGCGAATGAAAAATCTGTTTTTTTTTTTTTTTGCGCTATTCGTTTTTTATTTGCCGATTCTTTTGAGGGGAGATGTGATAAAAACGTGAGTGAATGCAGTGTCGTGTACGGGGGCGTGTTATTTCGGAGGGTTACGAACCGACATGCATAGCTCTCGAGGGGCGTGTACAGTCGCGAATATTTTATAAATTAATGTCAATGTGTTTCTCTCCCCCTGGTCAGCCTCTCTCTCTCTCTCTCTCTCTCTCTCTCTCTCTCTTTCTGGCTTCTGGTGATATCCGGTTACCGGAAATTCCCAACAATACCGCGGCACGCGTGCCTCTCGGCGGAAAGAGTCATCGCGAGAAACGTCATCGCATTAAAAAAAAAGTGAATGGAGGAAGAATTAAAAAAAAAAAAACAGAAGTATTCTATAACGGCTGCACTGCGACCGGTGGGCTCGAATCATTCGGGATTTTAACGTTGCAGCCACGCATTAAAATAAAATAAAATAAAATAAAATAAAATAAAATAAAATAAAATAAAATAAAATAAAATGAAATTTAATTGAATAAATTAAAATTTATTGAAACAAAATATAGTGAGATACCACGAAGAAGATTGGAAAACTTTCAATTTTGTATTCTTAATTTTTAGCCATTTTTATTTTCACTTTTGTTTTTGCCACGATTTTGATTTTTTTCCCAAAATTGTTCGTCGTTACTTTCGTTTTCGTAAATCGTATTAAATTTCAATTAGCGTTTATAAATGCGCGAGTAAATAATCTACGTATTTGTGCTCATCCGTGTTTGGGTTAGAACAAATTTCCATTGATTTTAGCATTAAATTGACATTACGATAAAAATGAACGTTGAGAGTTTCGGCAAACGTTTTTCGCGTTCAGACTCAAAGGAGACTCGAATTCTTTTTTCTTTTTTGTTTCTTCGTCTTTCCTCCCTCACCATTATCCAAATTTATGATCGTCTCGAATAATTTCGGCAATTTTCATCACGCAGCGAAATTTTCCATCGATACAGACGGGGGCAGGAGAAAAAGAGGAAACAATTTTTTGAGTCTAACGCGAAACGAAACAAAAAAAAAAAAAAAAAAACCGAAAAACAAGAAATACGAAGGACAAACAAAAAAATCCATGAATGTCGTGAATATTTAACGGCTTATTATTGTACTTTCGAATATAATATCGCGTGCGGTCTCGAGCACGTTCATCGCCCCCCCTCCCACCGCGGTCTCTCGATTTTTCGGGCTTAATATAAACACACGAGGTGGTCAGTCGATTGTCAAACGGTCTGGGATTTTTGTTCTCTTTTCTTCTTTACACTCCCTTAGTCGCTATGAAAAGAATGACGTGGATCCCGAAAATAAAAGAAAAAGAAAAAGAAAGAAAAAAAAAAAATGAACAGAAAAAAAAAACAACAACAACAACAGCAACACCAACGACAACAACCGAAAGAAAGAGAGTAAGAAGGGAGCGATGAAAAAAAGAGGAATATGTATATTCAGCGAGACGAACGAAACTAGAAAAGTTTCCAAAACTTTTTATACATCGACAGCCGCCAATTTCGCTCGATTTCGTACTCATTTTATTTATCTATTCATTTATTTCTTGCGCGTGTGTATGTATTTTTTTCCCGTTCTTTTTTTATCTCTTACTACGAACGTTTTACGATCTCGGATTTGTGAACAAACCCAAACCCACACACGCATACACACATACATATATTTATCGTAAATATTTGAAGAAAAGTGCGCGTGCCAAATCGTTTCTTGTATTTGTCGAGTCTGCGTCGAGACGATTTACTCTTTCTACCCATTACGACAAATCGCAGTCGAATTATCGCCGATATTCAACTCGGTCGAGCCTTGTACAAAGCCAAAAAAGATTTTTAAAAAAACGAAACAATAAAATAATTATGATAATCTCGAAGAAACGGTATAATAATAATAATAATAATAATAGTAATTTTTCGACAAAAAAAAAACGTCAGTAATGTCGGTAAATGAGTTAACGGAACAAAAAAATTATTGTACGTGCAACAAATTGTTGCGAACAGTCTTCAGAGCGGATGAAAACGAAAAAAAGGGAAAAAAAGGAGGAAAAAAAAAATATAACGAAGAAAAAGAATCAACCCCCGTATTCTTTGAGGGTTTTACGTTGGCCTCCTCGTTCCAACCCTTGCGCGCGACCTTTCACTAATATTGCCATACGATACGCGAGGCGTGGTACTTACGTCCGCTTTCCTTTTCTCCTTGTAGACCTTTGTCCTCGCGATCTATATGTATATATATATATAACCACCTGGACGTCCAGATTGCCACGTGAGTGCGAAGGATGCTTTTTTCTTTTTTTTTTTGATTCGTTTATTTTTACCCTTATCGAGGGTATGGTATATACGGATATACATTTATGCGTATGTTTTTGTGTATACTTGCCAAATACTGTTATTTATTGTTTAAATAAAAAATTAATCATTCATAACGCAAATTCAATTATTTTTATTTGAAAAGATTTTTGTTTGGGTTAACAAAAATGTACCGGTCGAATGTAATTCGAAATTTATTGAGTTTTCCTTTGGAGAAAGATTTTTATTTGCGGATTTTTTATTTTATTTCCGGTGGAGAAATATTTTTAGTTTAATTGGATAAAATTACTATCATATTTGAAAGCAGTTTGTTTGGGTTAACAAGAACGTACTGGTCGAATGAAATTCGAAATTAATTGAGTTTTCCTTCGAAAAAAATATTTGTTATTTGCGATGAAATTAGGTGAAATTATTTTACTTTGACAGGTCACCAATTATTTTTTAATTTTCATGATTCGAGGTAGAGCTTAAAGTCTCAATAATTGAGAATTTTTTTTTTATATCGTTCACTGTTCAAATATTATTTTATATCCGTTCGTTTATAGAAATAATAACAACGATGGTACAATCGAGAGTCGCATGAATCGTTTCAAACAAGTACGATTTTTTTTTATAAAGATTCGAGTCGAGTGATTTATCGATGAAACGACAAATTTAATTTTTTATCAATATCCGAATAATTCGGAACAATATTCGTAATATATAAAAAAAAAAAAAAAAAAAAAAATTTAGAAAGCATTCGTAAAAGGAAAAAGAATTTTAACGAGTGCGAAAATAAAAGCGTAATTTACTTTTTCCTGAAATGCGAAGAAAAAAAGGAAAGAAAAAATAAAAATAAAAATAAAAACAAGCCGTAAAAAGTCGAGCGTCGGGAAACGACGGATTCCTTCGATGGTCCATGAATGAAGCGCGTCACGTTTCCTCGCTGGATGCTCCGGAGATTCTTTTCTATTTGCTTTTTTTTTTTTTTTTTTTTTGTTTTCCTCCC